>JANHAO010007338.1:0-20549 GCA_026873985.1 Saraca asoca
AATTACACTTTTTTTTAATTTAATCTAACTGTGCTCACATTTTTACTATTTTCAAAATTATATACTTACCTTCATTTTTTTCTCTATATTTTAAACCTAAATCCACCTTTTCTATCACAAAAACATAAGAAAAATGAATGTATGTTTATAAAAATATAAAGGTATAAGTGTAATTTGGCTAAACCTTATAGGAGGTGGATGTAATTTGCCTTTAAAATTTTATATCATATTATAATCAATCCTATTATTTCCACATCCTATCTACCACTACCACTTTTACATCCTTTGGCAAAGAAACTATGGTGAATCTCGCACTCTCTGCTAGAGGGAGTGGAGGATATGGTATTCACACATTGAAAAAATGGACATGCTTTAAGAATTATTTAAGCTATCAAAACAAGCTAATCTGATCCTACAGGATTAACTCAACGGACAAAAGTAAGTTATTAGTCAAGCTAGTCCCGAGTCAAGTGACATTTTTGCTAAAGGTTAGGTTGTCCAAATTCCAGTCCCAAATTAGAATTTAAATATTATTAATTGTGTAAAAAATGAAAGATATTTAAATTTATTATTTTATATCTTGTGAAACTTGACAAAAAGCAACATTTCAAAAAAAATAAATATTATCATCATAAAATATTTAAAATTTATAAGTTGATTCAATTAAGTCTACAGCCTTTTTTTTTTTTTGCTCTATTTTACGACCAACCGAACAAAAATTGACGTTCTCAATAAATTCCAGACTTCATCCTTTTGCAATTTAAACACATACGACCAGGATCTAGCAAATGTGATCCATAATGGAGAAAACTTTTCACAATTCAACTTTCATTGATGTTTCTCAAAACATTCATCTTTGCCAGACAGGAATAAAAATCCTAAAATTTCATGATTAATTATTTCAAAAATAGATTCAATTAAGATTAACACAACTTTATATAGAATATGATTAGTGAATTTTGATATCAGTCGTGGAATTTAAAAATTCAGTCATAAATAAAATATAAATTTAATCATATTTTATGACATAATATCTGTAAACAATTATCAATAGACATGTAATTGAATAATATACTTGAATGTAAATCTCGTTTTTATGATTTTCCTAAAAGAATAAAATAGATAAAAAGGATAAAAGATAGAAAGAGATGACACATATATCTTATCCCCTTATATGTCGCAAATTCCTATGATCTGAATAAAGTAATCACAAGAACATATCAGGTACGACTTAGGACCTCACTTTAGTTTGTCAAACTACATCAATAAGTCATCATAAAAGACCTAAGAATAAAGTCCACAAAATCAAATATCCACATAGGTCTAAATGTCATAATAAAAATCAATGACAATAAGATTATTATTTATGCTTAATAGAAACACTCTACATTATTTGATATTTAACAATCCAAAGCCATGATTAATCACTATAATGTTAGTCCACGCTAGAATTCTAACATGACATTACTGATTAGATTGGGAAGAGAATAGCAAACTGGTCATTTGCATTATTGGATTCAGTCTACAATGTACTGAATGATAGGACTGTTGTACTCAGGAATCAGACCTTTCAAGATTACAATATTGTCATAAAAGGTGAACCACGTCAATAGAGGAGGATGGGGTTTACAAATATGCAAATGGGTATTCATGTCCAGTGGAAATCATTTTTTTATTAGGGGGAATTTTGAAGACCAAAAGGAAGTTCATCTAAAAGTTAAACTTTGTTGATGGGACTCAAATAATGCCTTCAATCTCAACACAGTGATGTAAAAGTACAATCTTCTTAAAACAGAAAAAAAAATCATAAATATCTGTGGTTTCTATTCCCAATCATTTTTCCACTTGCAAATAAAGCATTTAACCTAGGATTATTTTATAACTTTTTGTCCTTGATTCACATATTTCTGCTATTAACTATATCAACTATTTATAGAAGCAACATAATCTTTTGAGCTTGTGAAGTCACTAATTTTCTGTAACTTAAATAGGAAAATCATATTTATGAATTATGAATTGATGACAAATCTTAACTTAAACTACCTTTAAGGCATCACATGTTATTTACAAATTTGAATGAATGATTAAGAAGCAGGATATATATGTGATGTGAATATAAACCACTAAGTATTTTTTTGAAAAGGAAAAAGATAATTGAGAAGAGATCAGAAAAATCATTGAGCTAAATACTATCCTAAATTAATTTCATATTATTATTTCTAATTCAACTACAAATTAATTTCGTATCATCATTCCTATCTACATTTTTTGCAGTTTGACTTTTGATAAAATGGAACAAATAATAATCTACAATAACTAATTATATACTTTGATTTGCATTTTATGTGTATTAATAAAATATTTTTCTTAATTAACACATTATTAGTATTAATGAGGTCAATAAGTTTGAATTTATGGTAGTAGAATAATCTCTTTGAGAATATTAATATTCTAAGTAAAATTTTGATCAAACTAATTTTTTTGTAATTTAAATGAAAAAATTTTATTTATAAATTATGAATTGGTGATAAATTTTATCTTCAATAAAACCACATTTCTAACCAAACATATTTTTTAAAAATTGGAATGAATAATTGAGAAATATGATATATAATATTTATATTTGATTATAAATTAGCTATGCCTTTTAAAAAGAGGAAAGGAACAATTAAAAAATAAGAGATAAAAAAATCATTTGAACTAATTATTGTTCTAAAATTAATTTCTTGTCATTATATCTAACTGAACCGTGAATTAGTTTCCTATCATTATCCCTTTCTAAACTTTTGTAATTTGAGTTTTAATATCATTTTGGAATGGCTAATTATATAGTTCAATTGACATTTGTGTGTATTAATAGCATGTTTCACATTTTTTTTTTGGTTATTTCCTATCATTATATAGTTGGATTGGCATTTAGAAAAATGATTAAAAAACATGATAAATCTATGTATTATTCTATTCCCAACCCAATCAAGGAGCTCAGATTTATGGAAGCAATATAATCTCAATGTAGTTCTTAAAACGTTGGAAAACTAATCAATATCTATACTATTTAGTAAATGTAAAATTTTGTAATGCCTTTTCTTTTGGCATCGATATGCCAGTCTTATCCTAGTGACATTATGCCGCACAATATAGGACAAGGAGAAGAAGCCTTATGCAAAGCCTTGATTTACGGAACATGACCGGCGTAGAAAGTCATTATTAGGAAACCCTCTACAAGCCTCACAATGCGAACTCTTTGCCAATTAATATAACATACCAAAGACCCACAATTAATACATAACCAAATTCTACCAAAAATCTAACAGAGTTTCCTATATTTTCTGAACACCTAGGCTCAAGGCTTATACAATAGATAAGGGCTACTATACAATAGATAAGGGCTTCATGTCCACCACATCCTGTATAATAATATAAAATCACAACGGCCTAAAATATGCAAATCTATATCTTGCTAGGAACTCATCAATCAAAATACATGCAAACACAATCCTATCAACTATCAAGATTTTCATCATCAATATATCTTTAAGCTTCGCAGCAGGTGGTATACTCAATTAGTGAGCATATCCTTAACTAGTGTGAGGTGAAGGAATAGTGGGGTGTCCTCAGGCTTTAAAAAATATATATAGAAAAAAGAGTGAGTTTCATAGAAACTTAGTGAGCTAATAATCCCAAAGAGAACAAAAACTTCATTTATAATTCATATTTAAAATCCAAAGAATAAAATATGTGCATAGTCATGAAGATAAACTTACTCGTTCAAAAGGCATAATCTCAAAATAGGTTCAAAAGCTTTCATCCATCAAGAAAGTTAAATAATTAAAAATATAATATTCAATAATATAAAAATGAGCAACAAAGTATGCTACTATAAAAAATATCCATGTGTAAGCATGAGAGAAATTTAATAAAGTTTTCTAAAATATATCAATACTTAAGTAGCAAAAAACTCAGCTGGAATCCCAAAGGACAATTTTTAGAGGTAACCATACATAATAAACATCACCATAATCCATCTAATACGTATGTGAATATTCATATATTCATAGCCCCCTTTATTTACTCCATCACATATTCTAGGCACAAGTGCATATGAGGTTTTTTAATGAATTTCCAAGGGATTTAGAACCTCAATTCAATAAATCATTTGAAAATATTATACTTCTAAGTCTCTTCATAAATAAGAGACATTTTATTCATACCATAATATCAATAATTCAAACATATTATCAAACATTCCAGGTAGCATAAGTTTAAAAAATATCAAAATTTCAATATCTCTGTAGTATGAAACTATAGGTTTTGTAACCTGTATTCATCACAAAGCACAAAAACATGCCAAGTTCTTTTCATATTTATACATTGTATAATAACATGAAATCATGGTTCCTAAATGCATAAATACATTAAATCATAGTAAGATGAAGTCATTGCTTCCGAAAACCATAATCGTTACAAAATGCATAAATGCGCTAAATCATTCTCATATTTATCATCATATATCATCATCATCATTATTATTATTTATACTTAATGAAGCATAAGATTGTGGATTTGAATGCAATGTAAGGCTCTTATGATCTATATTGGTGCATGTTGTAAAGCAACCCATTTCGAACTGATCATATATACTGCAAATAATTATTTCAAAATTATTTGAATATTAGTTCTAAGCTTTTTTGTCCCATTAAATTAGTTTATTTGTATTAATTTATAAGGTATATGATTAATATCCGTTTTATGTACTACAATATTTTTTGTGATTGATACTGTCATTGATTTCTTTTATTTTAATTTGCATGATGGAGCCCACCATCATGCCTACTTTTATTTTTTTACCACTTTCATTTGTAAATATTTCCGAATGTATTGCTATTTATTATTTATTTTAGCATAGTATATACACTTCTAGGTAATCTATTATATGTTAGAATGAGGAATTCTTGTTGTTTCTTGGAAGGCATGTTATTAAAAATGTGCTAATGGTTTTAAATCTTAATTATGGGTAATTGTTATCGCAATGGGAATTTTATTAGTAAAAATAAAACTTTATGAATTCAATGTTAGTTGATGCACAAATGATTTGTGTACTTTTTCCTCACAGAGAAATTTCTTTTTCACTTTTTTGAAATTTATTTACATTCTTAATAAATGTGCGGTTTGAGTTTTAGAATATATTATATGAATTTTATAATGATATTCATGTGACTTCTTCTCTTGGCTGACTAAGCCAGTTTTGTGAATTTAATTTTAGTGGGCTAGCTAAGCCACCATTATGCTTTTACTATCCGCTGAGTGGCTAGGTCACCTATTGTGTTTTTGGTTGTTGCTTTACTATTTGTTATACTGTGACACTACTATTTAAATTTCACACATATGCTATTATTTATATATTATTCATTTGCACAGAACTATTCATCCAGCGTTATTGAAGGACATCTATTTGATTATTATTTAAATATAATTATAATTTTTTATTATTTTGAGTTTAATTTCATATTAATTCAATAATAGATTATCATTCATATCATTGCCTTTTTACATACTAATGAAATTGTCACGCCCTGATTCACGGAACATGATTAGCACAGAAAACCACTGTTGAGAAACCTTCTACAAGCCTAATAATGCAAAATAACATATCAAAAACTCACAATTACATTGATGCATAACCAAATATGTATATATATCAAATTCTACAAAAAATCTAGTAAAGTTTCCTCTATTTTCCAGACACCTAAGCTTAAGGCCTTTACTAGGGATGGTAACAGGTCAGGTTTAGGTGGGTATGTCAACATCCATACCCATACCTGTCAGAAAATTCTTTATTCATACCCTGCTCGTACCTATAAACATCGTAACAGGTTCAGGAATGGGTTTGTCCTCGTAGGTATGGGTGTACCCATGGGTTATACCAGCCAGAATTAAAAAAAAGAGCATTTCTAATTTTTTTTCCATCCAAATTATAACAATAATTCAAAGTTTCCAACTACAAAATAAATTTACAAATCCAACCTATTTGTTGCAAATTACATCACACATGTAATTCATATACAATATAAATTCATATAAAACAAACTATACTAAACATTGGCCAAAATTACATCCATATCAATCATCACACATACAACAAGACATGCCAAACATTGGCAAAATTACATCCATGAAGGAGAGTGAGTGAGCTGACAGTAAGTTGGCAATGCAAGAGGAAGGGAAAGTGAGCTGCAACAACTGATGAAGAGGGACGAAGAGTGAGCTAAGGTGGGGTGGCAACCTGATGTCTGATGAAGAGTGGAAAGGTTAAAGAAGACTTGAAGAGTGGTAACAAATATTAGGATTTGAAAACAAAAAAACTATTTATACATTACTCAAAATGACGTAGTTTTGAGTAGTATTTATATAAAAAATAAAAGTTTTTATTTAAACGAGTAAATGGGCATGGGTATAGATATTTTCTTATACCTATGCCAATACTCATACCCGTTATGGGTATGATTTGCACCCACCTGCGAATACTTTTTCTCATGGTAGATATGCATGGGTAAACAAGTATGTGGGTAAAATTTCCATCCTTAGCGTTTATAATAAACAAAGGGCTACATGCCCTCCATATCCTATATAATAACTCAAAATTACAATGACCCATAATACACAAATCTATATCTTGTTGGGCATTCATCAATAAATATGCATGCATATCATAACTCTACTAACTACCAAGGTCTTCACCATTAATATATCTTTAAACTCCATAGAAGGTTATCCACTCAATCATTAAGTAGATCCTAAACTAGTGTGAGGAGGAACAATAAGAGTATCCTCAGGTTCTTAAATACATATATATATATATATATATATATAGAAAATAGGGTAAGTTGTATAGAAACTCAGTAAGCTGATAATCACATAGAAAACCAAAAACTTCATTTATAATTCATATTTGAAATCTAAGGAATAAAGTATGTATATAGTTGTGAAGATAAACTTATCCGTTCAAAAGGCATATTCTCAACATAGGTTTGGAAACTTTCATCCATCAAGAAAGTAAAATAAAAAAGGTATGGTATTCAACATCATAAAATGAGCAACAAAGTATGCTACTATGAAAAATATTCATCATAGCGTAAACATAGGAGAAATTCAATAAAGCTTTCTAAAATATATTAATACTCAAGTAGCAAAACACTCAACTGGAATCCCAAAGGACAATTCTTAGAGATAACCATAACATCATAAACATCGCCATAATCCATTCAAACACACTTGTCGAATATTCATACTTTGACAGCCCTCTTTTTTACTCTATCACATATTCTAGTCACAAGTGTACTTAGGGTTTCATTGAGTTTCCAAGGGAATTAGGACCTCAAATTAATAAATCATTTGAAAATATTAAGATACTAAGTCTCTTCACAAATAAGGGACATTATATTCATATCATAATATGAATAATACAAGCATATCATCAAATATTCTAGGTAGCATAAATTTCAAAAATGATAATATTTCCATATCACATCATATAAAATTCTTGCTTTTGTAAATAATAATTGTTATAAATATGCTAAATCATTTTCATATTCATACTTCATATAGTAAAATGAAATCACTAGTTCCAATAATATAAATCAAGATAAAATGCATAACTTCATTATGACAAATCATTTTTGTGTATATATACAATACACGATTAAACTTTCAAAACAAGGTAACGTAAGAAAATCCTGTTATTCATAAATCATAATATTCCATATCATAAAATCATTTCATATTGTAAATAGGATTTATCAAAAGAGTAGGATTATCCATCCACCTTCGAAACTTCTTAAAGATCAAATTTTCCTTTAAGAGGATTGATTAACGTCACGAAATTGTCCCTCAAAAAGCTAGATCAACCAACGTGGAAAAATTAAGTCACTAAACCTATTTGGGTATAATTAGCATCAAAATCAATACTTGAACTTAATTTTAAAGTCCTCTTAACTAAGCACACCTATCTTACACTAACATTGAACTTCAATATCTAAGTTAAAATTTTAAAATCAAGTAGCAGAGCCACTTCCTTGGATATTTAGCTAAAACTCAAAAATTTGATGTTAGTGTACTTGGTTCTTCAATAAGAATTTAATTAAAGCAAATTATCAAGAAAATTCCAATTTTCTTTATCTTTGAAGGTAAGAATTTCAAGCTAGATCTACTTGAAAACCTACTATAGACTTACTATAAAATAAATTTTTTATCCTAGGAATACTCATCACTATCCAAAGTACCGATGGGTAGCTTTGTCTGAGCTGGATCACCATTGGTGAGTTGATTCACACCTGACTAAAGAAACACCAGAGAAAAAGAAAGAGAGTTGAGTTAAGCCGATGCAACAAGGACGTTGGAGATGAGGGAGAAGGAAGATGATGGTTTGAGCTCGCCAGACAGAGGAGCATAGAAGAAGAAGAAGAAGAAGAAGAAGAAGAAGAAGAAGATCACCGGCAGAGAATGCAACAGGGGAGGTTCGGGTTACAGGGCTAAATGTGTGTAGGAGAAAAAGCCAGCATTAGGAAATTATATACATAATGAAAAATGGGGTAAATTACATTTTGACCCTGTAACCCATTGATATTTTCAAAAAAGTCCTTCTAGATAAGGGAAAAAATTACATTATGGCATCAACAATTATTTTAAAATCCTCACTTTAGTTTAACTGAAATATATTTTCATTTTCCTTATTTCATTTTCTTACTATTTTTCTTTTTAAGGTAATACAAAAATTGTTTCTTTTTCCTATGTCCTTTTAGTGGAAAATGAAATTGGGAGATGATGTGATTATCAAACTTGACAATGGTTTTAAGGACAATCCTAGATTTTTTAGTATGTAATTCATTATCATTTTCATATTATAAAATTCATATGACTTTACACAAATATGCATGTTGGGTTGAATTCCATATCTATTTATGAATGATCTAAGTGGGATTGATTGATATTTGTCACACTCTATATTATTGAGTATAATATGTTGCTCACTAATTATTTTTTTACATGATAATTGCAATGACTAAAATTGAAGTAGTTTCAATGCAACTTTTGATTTTGTGATAATTTGATATGTTATTTCATGATGGAATTGATCATATGTGTATGTATGATTAAAATGTACTTCATAGTTATTCTAAACAATTTTGGTATCTAGGAATTTTTTTCTGCAAGATTTATGTATTATTATGGATAATTATCACCAAAGTGTGGTTATTCATATTGATTCATAGAGCCTTCGCGTTATGTTATACGTGATCATTTTATTATTATTACATGCAATAGCCTATCCAAAGAGGGTTGTTGCATGTCTTAATCAAATATGTTTTACAAAGCATATTAATTCTAGAAATGTTGTAGTTTTGGAAGTTTTGCCTATCCAAAGGGGACAAGTTTTCAATGCAAATGTATTCTCTTGGTTGCCTTCGTGTAAGGGAGGTTCTTTTGCATGCTGCATTCTCCACCTTAAAAGGAAGACTGTAGTGATGTACCTTTGCTCCTATGTTTATGAACTAAGAGTTGCATTCTCATTACTTACAATTTTGTTTCTTTTGGAGATGGTATTTTTTTTATTAGAACCCTTTGAGAAGTAAGCAATTTCAACTTTGGAAAAGGCTTAGATCACTTGTTTACAAGAATAAACTAGTCTGGAAGGTCTATTACCCAAAGGTGATTGTCTCTCGAACACTAGGATATCCTTGTATGCTTGACTAATAATTGTGTAAGAGAACCTAGTACATACTATATGTTTTGCTTAAAGGCAAATATATGGTTATATGTTGGGAACTCTAGTATGGACTTTGATAATGTTTTGAGTGCTAATACTTGAAAAGGTCTTTTCCATGTGTTTACATACTTATGACCTTCAGACTAATTTTTTAAATATTGATGATTGCATGAGTCTTGATATCAGTGGGAGTTTATTGATATCATTTTTTGAAATCATAATTACATGCAATGTTTGGCCTGTTGTGCAAATATAATAGTTGTTCTTTAAGAACCTATTTTTGAATGAAGATCTCTTGATGATTTTTCATAATAAATTATTTTTTGAGAATGCACAAAATTCTAATGTTTCCTTAGAAAATCTGATTTAATGCATTTTCATGTTATCAAATTGTGTTTAGGCATGGTATAAAATAACAATGAAAGTTCTTCATAGATGCATTGTGGATGTAGAATTTTCTTTTATTTTTTGGACTTATTTATGAGATGCTTTTGTTTTGATAATGTATATTGCTGCCAAAAGAGTTTTTAAATGTGTATTAAGTCAAATTTATAGATTTTTATCATTCCTTGTTTAAAGTTATCGCTTGGAATGTTTACTAAAAAACCTCTTTTATTAAAATAATATGATGTTGATCATGGTTTTTTGACTTGGCATTTATATAAACTACTTGATTGAAAGCCCAAAGTTCATAATTGATTTTTCTTATCTTTTGAAATTTTTCATTACACAAACGTGTATAGCTAGAGATTTGAGAAATCTTAATTCTTCATATCATGTGAAGCTACTAAGATGTGTATGTGTAATTTGTGACATATAATGAAATAATTTCATTGAAATGTTGGCTTTTCCCAAACCAAGGTTCTTTTGTTTGTGGGTTTTTTGAAACCTACTAAAATATGGGACATTCAATTCTAATTTCATATGATATGCTTGGTTAGTGGGAGTTCTATTATGTGAATAATTGAACTATTCATCTTAATTAATGATCATAACAAGTTTATTAGTACACAGTATATATGTGTTATTTATTTTAACATGACTTGTTAATCTATATTTTGTGTATCATTATCATATTTGTTTTGATCATATTGGTACATTTATTGTGCATTTAATATGCAGCTTGTGATTCTTTGTCAATGTATGTTTCTTATAATTGAGAAATGTACTAATTGTTTGTTGTATTTATAAGGACTAAGACTTGGTGCCAATTATTAGCTCCTAAGCTTGTATATGTTGTGTCTTATCAACACCATATTGGGATAATGAGGCTTGCCTTGTTGAAGGCTAGGTATCATGTCCAATATATTATTCTACATGATACCTTATCAAAACTTAGATTTGGTGTTAATTGTTAGTTCTTGGGCTACATGTTTATCTCTTAGTTGATACCATTTTGAAAACAAAGACTTTTTGTGATAGATTTATGAGGACTAGGACTCAATGTTAGCCATTAGCTCCTAGGTTTGATGTTTGTCTCTTAATTGACACTTTTGAAATTTAGAGACAATTACCTTTGTTATTGCTAGAAGATTTCTCTACGTTATTATTACGTTTGTTATAGAAAAATCATTGAAGACTAACTTGAAAAATAACATGTCTTGCTATATCATACCTTTGGTGTTATTTTTTTTCTACGCTTTCATATTAATGACTCATGTTTGAGTAGCTGGTAATATTTGTAACCATGGAAGATTTTGCATTGATAATAATGTAATTACCATTATGATTCGATATTGTTAGCTACTTTGGACTAAGTCGTGTTTTAGGTGTCATTTCTTAGATGGTGTGTTTTCAAAATCATGGTCATGTGTTCTAAATTTTGTGTTTAGCTTGAGAGTTGTTTTTAAATAAAATGATTCAAAATAAAATCTTCACAATTTGTTAGGTCTCCACAAATCAGATGTCAAAAATTTAAACTTTGGATCTTGCCTTTTTCCTATTGGGGAATTTATATATATATATATATATACACACTCCTTTACATGAAATTCTACTTTCTAATCTCAATAGAAATTGTAATTTATATTTTTATTAAAATGTGCAACAGACAAATAATTAGTTAATATGTAAACAACTAAAATAATATTTGTACTATAAGATTTTAGATACATGATCAGAAGAATAAAGATCAAGAGATAAGTTTTTAAAGTGGTTTAACTTGAATTAAACCACAATTCAAGTCTTGTTTACTTGATCTTTCTCAACCAAAAAACTTCTTTATAAGAAAAGAAATATCAAGATTTACCAAGCTCCTGAAATGCTAGTTTACATAAAAAACACAAGAAATTATACAGGCTTATTGCTCACCTAGAAGAATTACAGTAGACTCTCATAAACCTAAACAAAAAATACAAGAATTATGACAGGCTCCTGCTAACCTATACAAGATTTCTATATCCCTAGAAATCTTAAATAGAAAAATAGAAATGAGAAAGATTAAGAAATACAATATCACAAGTTTGAGATGAAATCTTAAACAACTAGGATGTATTCAATTGACCTTTGATCCAAAAAATCTTGATTAGATCTTTGAAACTTGATGAGATAGAGAGAAATCTTGTTTTTCACTTTTCTCAGAGATTTTTGCACTTGAAGGAAGAAAAAGAATGTGAAAACTTGTTTAAAATTGAAAGTAGTTGAGCTTTTATAATTGTTGTAACTAACTATAATAGAATAATTATTTTTCAGTTGGTGAATCAATTATTGAATCGATTCTTAGAAAAATCTTAACATTTGGTTTAAAAATTTTGAAAACTATTTTTGAAAACTATTCTTCATGAATCGGTGTGGAAATCGATTTGTATAGGTTTTCAAACATGAATCAATGTAGAAATCGATTCTCAATGTATAAAACATTTTTTATAAAATCTTGTTTTCTTCAAGTGACTTTTCTACCTCATTTTGAAAATATTTGTATGAATCAAAGTTCTTAGATCCTAAAAAGATAAAATAATTTCTAATTCTAATATTGATCTTCTTGAATCACAAATGTATACTTTGAAACCTATAAAACAAATTAAAATAAGCAGTGAAGTATAATATTAAATAAGAATGTGAAAAATTAATTAAAATTATTTTTCAATATCAAAACTAAGGAATATGTGTGGCTAGGATAACCTAGGCTAACAATCTCTTCCTTTTTTATGGTGACAAATCATTTTAAATTAGTTTCAAAGTAAAATTAAAGAATAGAAATATATGAGAAAATTTTTAAAAGTTTGAAAATTTTTAATTTTTCTCTTTTAATTATTTTTTTAATTTCTCCCCACTTTTTAATTCAGAATAATATCTCATTAATTAAATATTTATTATTTGAAATTAATATCTAAAATTTATGGGATTTTGAAAATTTTGAAAGTTTCAAAAATTTTATATTTCTCCCCCTTTTAGTACATCAAAAAATAATAAAAACTGTGTACCAAGAATAATAAAGAAAGGGAAAAATACATTAATCAGAATTTAATCTATATTTATATATCAAAAGAATTATATGTTAACTTGAATCATAATATCAAGATAAAATATAAAGTAAGAAAAAATATCTAGTATAATTTCAGCAATAACAACAAATAAAGATGTCTAAATCATCAACATAGAGCCTGAAATCAACATTCATAAAGATAATATCCTAAAAATATCAACATGTGTAGTAAATATTAAAATATCCAGCATATATCAAAATATGATCTCAAAATAAAAAATTAATAACAATAATAAAATCAAAATGGGGGTAAATGGGACTAAGGGAAACACAGATCAAATAAGCAAACACAAGTTAGACTATTCTGGAGGTGGTTCATCCATCTTTTGAATCTCTGCTTCTTCGTCTTGTTGTAGCCTCAGTTTGATTTCTTCTACTTGAATATCAAGAGATTTGAGCCTTTGATTTATTTCATTATCTCTTTTGTCATATTTCTCTTCTAAAAGAGACATTCTCCCTTCTATAATGTCAAACCATGAGTCTTGAGAGTTAGATATCTTGTTCATTTGATCAGTCATGTGTTTGTACATCCTTTCAATTAGTGTAGTCAATCTAGCTTCAACTTCAGTGGAAACTACAACCGAGGTTAAAATTTGACTAGTTGATTGTGTAGGTAGGGGTGTTTCTTTGGTCCATTTGCCTTGACTGTTTTCTTTAAAACCCATTTTGTGAAAGTGTGATGTGTTAATCATTATGATTGCAATTGATGATGAAAACAAAATTTCATTAGAAAGTTGCATTTTTTATTTGGTAAAAAATGGTGTCAAGATCATACCATAGGGAAGATAACTTATATTAGTTCTTTTAGAATATTCACCTACTTCAAAATAAAATATGGAAAGTTGAAATCTAGTTAGTTTTTGATAACCCATATTAAAAACCAATTATCTTCCATAATTTGGGTGAAATTGGTGATACTTGGCACAATTACTTTGCACAGAGCATAGTGCAGAATCCTATCTTTAGGAGACAAGTCAATTATCAACAATTTTCCACTACCATCTTTTGGGGTGAAGTAGGAAAATAGCATTCTAACTACTAATTCCTTACTATATTCATTAAATGATCTACAGTAAGCTTTGGCATTGAATTATCCATATGAAATTTGTTTGTAAAAGATTCAATATCAATCACAATATATTTACGCATCATATAGCAAGACAATTTACCTTTAGCATCAGCTAAGTTAGCATAAAATATTGTTTCAAGTGTAGGATAGGCTGTTTCTTTGAAAATAAAAAATTCTTCTAGCTTGTACTTAGTTAATAATTCAGGTAAATGGGTTGTTTTCAACAATTGATCATTGAGACATTTCAAGGGTTCAACTTTTCTATTCTCTAAAGCAAGATTAGGAGGCATACTCATTTGATGATGGGAAAAATGACTCTTCTTCATTTGGTTGTGTAGTCCTCATTGGAGTTTTGTCTATGTTTTGTTGGAATCTTCATCCTTTTTGCCATTATTGGAATGATTTTTGGGAGGAGTGGTTTTTCAACACTTAGGGTTTTTCTTGGGTTGAATTTGGGATCTTTGATTTTGGAATGTTTTTGGAGAAATCAATCAGTTAAAAAGGTTGGAAATAAGGTTTCTAATGTTTCTATTGAAAAAATTTGATGAAAATCAATTTAGAAATGAGAATTTTGGAGATTTTTGAAAGAAAAACTCGAGAGAATCGATAAAGGGGGTTGAAGGGTTACTATAAAATGAGTTCAACTTTGATTTCAGTATTTATAGTATCACACCTTGAATCAATTCATGAATTGATTTAGAGAGCAAAAATTCACCAATGCATCAATTTAGGTTTAAATTTGTTCATTGAAATTCATATGGGAATCAATTATGACATTGGTGTGTGTATGAGTGATATTTTATGCATATATTGGATAAACGATTCATCTAGTAATTTTTAAAAAAATTGAAAATTTTGAACCTTCACAAAAATTTTAAAATTAGATGAATTGATGTAGGAATCAATTCTTAATGTTTAAAATTCGAGAAGTACACTGATTATGGCATCAATTCAAAAATTCATAAAGAAAACCTAGATAAATCAAATTGATTACGTAATCGATTATGAGTGGTATAAGTTCAATTTTTCTATATTTTTTGTTTGATCTCTAATGGTTTTTCTTATTATTTAAACAAACAAAAGGCATCTCAAATCACTTGAAGTTTCAAATTCTCTTCATGTACCTACAAAACAAACTCAGCAACATCTCCGATTCTTAAGTTAGTACTTACAACATATAAATCAAACATAAGAAATAAGCAAATTTATAGAAAATTATAAGGGAGTTTATCAAAGTCTATCTTGCAACTTTTATTCTGCATCATAAGTTGCTTTCTTTTCTCTCACACATACTTGTAAAACTAAAATCAAGTTTGCTTGGCTGGTACATTTGGGTCCAAACTTGTTAGTAGGTAAAACAAAAACTTTCTTACCAGTAGATATTTTTGGCAGCCATACCAATTTTTCATTACTATCAACAAAACTTTGTATCATCTTATTCAATCTCTCTATCTCCATCTTTTAGGAGTCAAAGTGCTCACATACTTTGTTCTCATTGACTAATTTTTCATTTAATACATTTAAGTCAGCATTTTCTTTTTCAATTTTTCCTACCTTTTTTTTTATCATATTTTCATTCTGATTGTTCAATTTCTTTGTCTCCTTATTGGCTTTGGTAAGTGCTTCATAAATTCTTCATATAGATCATTAGAATCATCATCATCTATTTGATTACTTAAATCACTAATAGAATCACTAACATAAGAATTATAGTAAGATAAAGGATATTACAAAACTTATAGATTTTTGTTATGCTTGGCCATTAGATAGTGTTCCTTTTTTTCTTTGCACTTAGCTTCAACTCTACAACTGTAGGTAGTTTCAAATATATCCAATTTTTTTTCTTATTCTACATTCTAAAATCCTTGAAAATTCATTAGCAGATAGTGTACTAACAATGATCTATTTTAATTTAGAGGCAAGAAAATGCTTTCCTTCCTCTTCATCAGTCCATAGCAATTTGGATTTTGGCTCAAGGATTCCATTAATAGAAATCATGGGATATTCATAGCCTGTTTCTAGAATTTCTAGCATGTCAATGTCTAAAGCTTCAATCAAGACCTTGATTTTAAATTTCTAGAAATCAAAAATTTCAAAATCAAGCAATTAGAGAAAATAGTTAAGTATGAATCCATATCTTGATCAAACAAAAGAATATCAAGAGACAAAGCTTTGATTCCAACTATCAGGTCCCCACAAATCAGAGTTAAAAATTTAAACTTTGGATTTTGCCTTTTTTCCTTTAGGAAATTTATATATATATATATATGTACTCCTTTATATGAAATTCTACTTTCTAATCTCAATAGAAATTGTAATTTATATTTTTATTAAAATGTATAGTAGACAAATAATTAGTTAATGTATAAACAACTAAAATAATATTTGAATAGCAAGATTTAAGATATAGGAGCAGAAGAATAAAGATCAAGAGACAAGTTTTTAAAATGGTTTAACTTGAATTGCAGTTTTTAAAGTGGTTTAACTTGAATTGAAACTGCAATTCAAGTTTACTCAACTTGATCTTTCTCAACAGAAAGAACTCTTTAGAAGAAAAGAAATATCGGGATTTACTAGGCTCCTAAAATGTCAGTTTACATAAAAAATACAAGAAATTACACAGGCTTCTTGCTAACCTAGAAGACTACAATACGCTCTTCTAAACCTAAACAAAATACAAGAATTATGATAGGCTCTTGCTAACTTATACAAGATTTCTAAATTCCTAAAAATTTCAAAGAGAAAAATAGAAATAAGAAAGATTAAGAAATACAATATTGTAGGTTTGAGATGAAATCTTAAATGACTTGGATGAATTCAAATGACTTTTGATCCAAAAAATCTTGATTAGATCTTAGAAACTTGATGAGGTAGAGAGAAATCTTGTTTTTCACTTTTCTCAAATATTTTTGCACTTGAAGGAAGAAAAAGAATGTGAAAACTTGTTTAAAAATGAAAGCAATTGAGCTTTTATAACTATTGTAATCATTTATAATAGAATAACTATTTTTCAGTTGGTGAATTGATTATTGAATCGATTCATAGAAAAATCTCAACATTTAGTTTAAAAATTTTGAAAACTATTTTTGAAAACTGTTCTTCATGAATCGATGTGGAAATCAATTTGTATAGGTTTTCAAATATGAACCGACATGGAAATTGATTCTCAATGTATAAAATAGTTTTTATAAAATCTTGTTTTCTTCAAGTGACTTTTCTACCTCATTTTAAAAATGTTTGTATGAATCAAAGTTCTTTTGAAATTCATTTACAAGAGATCATAAAAAGATAAAATAATTTCTAATTCTAATGTTGATCATCTTGAATCATAAATATATACTTTGAAACATGTAAAACAAATTGAACTAAATAGTGAAGTATAATATCAAATAGTAGTATAAAAAATTGATTGAAATTATTTTTCAACATCAAAACTAAGGAATATGTGTGGCTAGGGTAACCTAGGCTAACACAATTAATGTTTTCCAAGTAGGAGAATATTAGAAATTTTTTTGTGGGCTGCCATTAATTGGAAGTTTTTCAATTTTGATAAAATTAACTAAATAATGATCGAAGAGGTGTATTTACTAGAGCCCAGATCTGATAAAGACATCTATTACTTATTATAGACTAATAGATACCAGATTGTGGATTAATAAGTTTGGTGGCTAAAAGGTAAGCCTATACCTTTTACTTGTCTGTGATGGGAGGGCCAATTAGGGTTTCTTCATATTGGCTAGGTCACTTTCCACTCCTAACCTATCATCATTATTAGCTTGCCCATTAAAAGTCACACAATATAGGAGAAGGAGAGGAAGCCCTATGCTACCAATGCACACTTGTGCACTATTAATTTTGTGGAGTTCCACAAAAGGTAAGCTTTTGCTTATTTCATGCCATTCTAATTCTTGTACAAGTTAAAATTTGTAATTTTCTTACACTCTTATAATTAGAGCAAAAGCTCATTAAAGGAAGTTGAATTAAGGCTAAATTTTGGTGTTCAATGTTAGGAAATTTTGATGTATGAAATCTAAGTGTTGGTAGTGAATTTCTCTTTCTCTAACTTCTAGCCACTTTTCTTATTTGTTTTTGATTCTTATATGCCAATTTTAGCAAGGCAGTAATGTCTTTTCCTTTTCCTTTGTGAATGAACTGATAAGTGGGAATTGTTCTTTTATATTCTCATTATTTGGGATAGATGTGTCACACACCAACTTAAAGTGCAATTGACGTAGGAAGACATCTAGTGATGACTTCCTACAAGCTTAACACACAATTTGACAATGCATAATTCCCATTATTTTAAGAAAGATAATAACTAAAAATTTGTTTCAAAGTATTTGAAAATTCAGTTTTGCTAAAGGAAAGATTTTTAACAAAATTCTAGCAAAGTTTCCTTTGTTTTTTTGGACATTTGCCAAGGTCATTTGCCCTCGATAAAACCTATACTTACAATAGTTAATGCATATTCACCCTACAACAATTACTCACACAGAAAAGAAGACTTAGCATATGTGACAACTACTAACATATATTTCCAAACTATGTCTTTAGTCTCCAAAGTTGTTGATTCAACTTAGAGATTAGTTTGAAATTCTTAGATCCAATGCCCTAGAAACAAAAGCATTTCAAATAAGGAATCGGCGAGTTTCATTAAAACTCAGTGAGTTAACAACTTACACAGAAAATATAGTATTATCAAAGTGCGTATCACTTTATAGTTGCAATGCATAAAATGCTTTACTTTGTTTCCTTAGACTTGTCAAAATAAGAAAATTGCCCCTGTAGGATTGCGAAAGTAACATTTCTATAAAAAGAACTAATTGCAATATAAATCCCTAGAGAAAATGAAACAATTGCTATAGAACAGTGTATCTTTGCACATGAAAACTTTCATGTCAAAGCATTACTAAAAAAAAAGTGGTTAGCAATAAAATGCTAAGCACGATGGCTTTAAGTGAGCTAACAAGATGCCAAATGCAAAACCAAGGAGAACACATGAACTAATATCCAATCTCTCAACAAGTTTAGATTTAAAAGAAAGTAATTCAAATATCATACAAACCAATTAATAGTCATTTAACTTAAAATGCACTTATTGTGTATGAAAAATAAAATAAAATATTTCATACTTCTGAAATATACGTATAACATGAAAACACATTATCTCAATATACCATAAGGATCCAAGGATAAATTCTTATAGAGAACCTTACCTAACATAATTCAGTCACTGTCATTCATCTTATCCTAGTAGTAGATATTCTCCCCTTATTCCTCCAATAGATTTTATTCTAATCACAAGTACATTTGAGGGTTTTCCAAAGGATCCAAAAAGAAAAGAATGCAACACAAAGCCAAGAAAGAGATAATATTTCTTAAAAGAAAATTGACTTGCAATTCAATCACTTTTCATACATAACCACTTGGCAAAATCATTTAATGAACATATCAAGAGTACTTATATTAATCATCAATAGATAATCATGGCTCACACACATATGTATATAAAAAAATCACTTAATGAACAAATGCTAATTTGGTCTTTACAAATAAGCACTAAAAAAAATCTCAATAATTTGTGAAATGATAGCATAATATGAAGTTTAGGTCTTAAATTGTATTTTAAATGCTTTTTATTCAACTTATATATATATATATATATATATATAGAGAGAGAGAGAGAGAGAGAGAGAGAGAGAGAGAGAGAGAGAGAGAGAAACTATTAACATAAGAATACTTGACAATTCAAGTTAATTCAATGAGCTTAGTAAGAATTTTTTCCAAAACCATAGATAAATTAAATATATGGTTAGTATATGTTAAAAAAAAAGGGCAAATCGTACACTCACATGTCTGAGCTCATTGGGCTTAGTATTCAAGGCTTTCTAGCTTGACACATTTACCGTTTTTCACACCTCTTTTTGATTTCACCATCGGAATGCTACTCCTTGGTTCCCAAGAATTCTTGAATCTAGCTATATAAAACTTAGTTTTTTTTTTTGGTCATTTCAAAGGGATTGTAGTTAACTAAGGTTGAAGTAAAAGCTTTTATTCACTCTTCTAGACAATTACATTTACCCTTCTTATCTTAACTTGGAATTGATCCAAAGTAATAATAGTTTTCATGTAAATTTGTGTTTATTAAAAAAAAATTCATTTTAAGTTTAATTTGCTGTAAATTGAAAAGACTGTATATAATTATTATTTATTATATAACTAAATTATTAAAC
>JANHAO010007339.1:0-20263 GCA_026873985.1 Saraca asoca
AGTGTCATTTTGTTCTTTTAATCATCTTAATTAGCTCAAGAAATTATTGTTGCTTCATTGGATTTTTACATTTAAGTTGCAAGAATTTCAATCCTTGTGGAGACGATATTCTCTCACTCTATACTACTCAATTGACTATGTGCACTTGTGTATATTGAGTGATAAAATTCATGAATAGTAGTGACTACTTCTACCCAGAAATTTTTAAAAAGGTTTTTTCATGCAACAAACATCAAGCCATCTCCATAATAGTCTTGTTTTTCCTCTCATAGACTCCATTTTCCTATGGAGCATATGGAACTGTTAATTGATGAATATTGCCTTCAATATCGCAAAAAGCTATGAATTCTTTGAAAACATAGTTCCATTATCTCATCTAAGTATTTTCACTTTACACCCTAATTGCTTTTCAGACATGCATTTGAATTTTTTTAAATTCTATGAATACTTGTGACTTGTGCTTAAGAAAGAACACCAACACATTCTTGAGAAGTCATCAATGAAGAGTAAGAAGTAGTTGCTACCACTTAGAGAAGTAGTACTTCTTGGGCCACACATCACTATGTATGAGCTACAATTTGTTTGTTGCTCTCCAAGAACTCTTGGGAAAAGGTAATATAGCTTGTTTTCTAGTATGATAAACTTCACAAATGCTAGGATTATTTTCAATCATGGGCAGATCTAAGAGAAGTTCTTTTGAATACATATTTTTAATGTTTGTAAAGCTAGTATGGCTTAGTTTTTTGTGCCACAAATCGAAGTCACTAACAATACTTGGATAGGCATAGATATCAACTTGTTTCCAATCAAGTTATAAGCTTTTGTCTTTCATTCTAACAATCATAAATTTGCTACCTGAAGGATCATATATGACACAAGACATGTTTTTACAATATAAGACATAATTTCTTTCAAGCATTTGGGCCACACTTAACAAGTTTTGATCAATTTTGGGAACAAAAAAGGCATCTTTAATGAGTTTGGTACTTGTGAATCATTTGCCATATTATTGGTGTAGTCACTATCTATTAGTCAAGTACCCTTGCCATGATGCATAGCATAGCCAGTGACAACAAAAAGTTTTTCTTTGGACTCTTCTTGCTTATCAACAACATGTGCTTGTTCTCCATGATGATTTCCCTTATTTTTGCACACTTTTTCAACGTAACCAAGCTAGTTGCAAGATCCATATTTTACATTAAGTTTCCATTAGCAGCAATTTTCTGTGTGACTTCTTTTCTTGAAGTGAAGATATGAAGGAAATTTGCCTTTCTTGCTGCCATCGACATCTTTCATCTCTTTGCCTTTCTTTCCACCAAAGTTCTTCTTAGAACCAATGTTGCTTGTTTTGCTTAGAAAGCACCCTTAGTTAACTCCTCCATCCTTATAACTCTTCTTTGCTATAAAGCTTGTAAAACATTTGCCACTTCAGTGAGTGTCACCTTTGACATGTCTTTAGAGCCCTCCAAAGAAAATATTTTGGCTTCAAACTTCTCTAGGAGATTAATGAGAAACTTCTTCACAACTCATTTTTTAGTTAGTTCCTCTCCAAGCAACCTTATTTGACTTTGCACCCTCATAAGTCTACCAATGTATTCCTTGACAGTCCCATCTTTCTTCATCCCGAGAGTTTCAAATTATCTTCTTAGGTTTAGGACTTGCATTTGTCTTGTCCTTTCATTCCCTTGAAACTCATCCCTCAAGGTTTCACATGCTTACTTTTGGAGTGTCACGGTTCATAATCCTGTCAAGTATTTCATCAGCTACACATGATTGAATGGCAAACATGGCTTTGTATTTCTTTGTAGTTTCCTCACTATGCTGCTTTATCTAAGCCACAGTAGGATTTGATCATAATGTTAGTGGATCTTTACCATTTTCAACTACATCCCAAAGATAAAAAGCTCTGAAATATGCCTTCATCTTGAAAGCCCAAACATCATAGTTCTTTCCTGTAAAGACAAGAGGAGAAGGAGTAGAGAAGCTGCTAGAGGCCATGGATAAAATTTAGGGAAGTTACAAGGAAAGTCTGGTCTTTTGGTGGGGGAAGCCTTTCTGGTTTTCTTTCTTTTCTCACAGCCCTCTAAGATCATTCAAGCTCTTATACCATCATAAAAAAAAATGAAAAACAGAGAAACATAGGTAAAGGAGTGTCTTTGGATAAAGTGTTTTGGCTTTCATTCATCATTCAAACTTTAAAGTAAACAAGTATAGCACAGGAACAGAAGTGTTTGATTCCTTACATGAGTTTGATGACTAAAACAAGCAACCAACTAGAAGTTCTTACAGAAGTATGGTTGATACTCTTTAACACACCTAACTTATCTAATTTAAACAATATTGATTATTAATCAGTGTACAAAAGTTTTAACTTAAAATATCTAGGAAAATCTCAATTGTCTAATAGCTATCAACAAATCACGCAACTGTTGGATTATTCATGCATGTTATACTAAATTGAAATTAATTAGGCAAGTGAAATAGTCTACCACAGGGCTGTGATAATTCAAAATTGATTGCAGGACCTTTTACAGATAGGAATACATTGACAAACCTAGGTTTAAGAGGGTTTGAAGTGATTGATGATGCAAAATTACAACTAGAGGCTATATGCCCTGGAGTTGTCTCTTGTGCTAGCACACTAGCATTGGCTGCTCGTGATGTTGTCCACTTGGTATATATAACTATAATCTCTATATATCACTACTGACACAGACACACAAGGCACTGACATAATACACATGGTTTTCAGTCTTGATGTTATATCAGATAAAATAACATTTGAAATTAAATATGGCAGAGTGATGGCCAAGCTGGTTAGGACCCACTGGAAGAAGAGATGGGTTGGTTTCTTTATCATGTCAAGCCTCAAACTTTCCTTCTCCATTTGATTCGGTAACAGTCCAGAGGCAAAAGTTTGCTGCCAAAGGTCTACATGATCATGACCTTGTCACACTGGTTGGTATACTTTTTTATAACGTCATTTTAGCATTTATGTTATAACAATGCTTAATGAACACAATATAATTTTTCTCCCATGTTAAATGAACACAGTATAATTATTCTCACATATTTCTTGGATATGTATATCAAGCATTTCTCTATAACTAATAAATGTAGCAAGCTACTATTTCAGAAGACTTAGTTGTGTAACCTATTTACTTATAATTAGTCTACACTTTATATTCGTAACAATGACATTAGGAACATGTCCCTTGATAGAGGTTGGCTCTGCTTGTGAGGTTCATACTTATGTCTAAATTTGAGTCAGTTGTGAGATATGCTAGTTATGTAGTAGCATCACTCATACTAACCATCATTCATAGTAGCCTACAGTAAGTATGGTGTAAAGGCATTTATTTTGTGTTACTTGTGTGTTTGTAGGAGCACACATATAGGCCAATCTGATTGTAGATTCTTCTCACACTATTCATACTATAGTTGTTTTTAGACATAAATATAAACTTCATAAGTGAAAGAATGTGCATCTAGTTTTTTTTGTTGTTATGATATTAGTTTAACCTGGAGCATACTTTTCTGATCTCTCCTTCTGCACCAGTCTTGACTTCTATACTACTCATTTTGATCATGACCTTTGTAAATTCAATGTCAAATCTAAGCCCCAGAAACCCTCTTATGTTGCCTGCATAATTCTCCACCACACTTCTTGTGGCAGCATCTCCCCAAAGCCTCTAATTTGCTTCTAAAACCCCATTATTATCACGTACATTCTTGAAGAAACTGACATCAAATTTGGTTAGCTCAAGCCATCCCCATTTTGGGGATAGAGTGCTTCAAGTTGGCCTAAGAACTCTTGGCTTATAGTTGGGTCAGAATTGCCACCGATGGCAAAGTTGTATAGTCTGTAGTTGAAGAATCTGCAATCAGTTTGGCCTATAGTGTGTACTCCCACAAACACACAAGTAACACAAAATACATTCCTTTACACCATATTTGTGCACTCTGTCCCCAAATAGGGATGGCTTGAGAAGGGTTGCACTAGACAAAAATAGTCCAGCCAAATTTAATGTCAGTTTTTTCAAGAATGTACGTGATGGTAATGAGATTTTAGATTCAGATCAAAGGCTTTGGGGAGATGGTGCCACAAGAAGTGTGGTGTAGAATTATGCTGGCAACATAAGAGGGTTTCTAGGGCATAGATTTGACATTAAATCTTCAAGACTGATGCAGAAAGAGAGATCAGAAAAGTTTACTTTAAGTTAAACTAATACCATAACAACAAAAAAACTAGATACACATTCTTTCACTGATGAAATTTATATTTATGTCTAAAAACAACTATAGGACTAATAGTGTGAGAAGATGTGAATCATATAGGAATATTTGAAGTATATATAACTAGTAAATGTAAAAGGATAGTTAAACTACCTTTATCTCATTGACAAGCACCTGAGGAGAATACGTGCAAGTGGACAAAGAAGAAAAAGCATAGCCGTCGCCTGAGAGATTCGAACTCTCGCGGGGAAACCCCATGTACTTAGCAGGCACACGCCTTAACCACTCGGCCAAAGCGACGCTTTCTTTGGCTGCCAAATATCATTTTTATAACGATAGAACATTGCATGCCAATCTAAACACTTCGGCGTTGTCTTGTAGAATTGCTCCTATAAAATAGAATAATAGCACTACTTGTTTACAATATTATGTATATACCCTTCGACTGGAAATGTCTTCAACTAATTAAAATAAATAAAATCAATTTAATTTAATTTTTGCATTATAATTGATTGCAAAATAGCTGTGAATAAAAGTAGCAACTTTCACTATATTAAGAACGAATCAATAAATGATGGATTAAGGTATGATCGATTTCAGATGCTTACGTTAAATTATTCTCTCCACTTCTTAAATGAAATGTGTTATTTTAAAAGAGAAATAAATATAAAATTATTTTTATTAAAATAATGAATTTAAAAGAAGAATTGAGTCACGGAATAAAAAAAAATTGTCTCCTATATTTCAATAATAATAATAATAATAAAAGATGTGGGTCCATTTCCACTCATCTTGGCAAGTTGGCACAAGATCAGCCGAGCAAATGAACGAGTTAATCTTATTGTTCTTTTCCTCCTCCATCGGTTTACTTTTCTTCCTGCCTCACAGCACCCGCCTCTGGAACGGCTTCCAGTTCAACCCAACACCAACATTAACAAGGAAGCAGCTATTTTCCTAACAGTGGTTGATCATTGATAAGCATGACAACCACCTGAGACAGATACACTCCCATACCTTACAGCGACAACCCCCACCCACCTTAATATACTCAATTCCATTATTTTAACGGATAATTCCCTATTATTTTAATTAATTCTCCATTCCTTTTCCTTCAAGATTACTTGAACTCATTGAATCGTCTATTATTTGTTTTTGCCATCTTTCCTTATCCATCACTCTCCAACTTTCAGCTTAATCAGTCAGTTACTTCAAAGCTTCCGTGCACTCTTTTGTTTTCTGTGCGAATTTTAGCTAGTTTCACATACTACAATGGCTTATATAACCCCTGTTTCTCAATTGCAATCCCTTTATAAACAACCCCTTTTCAGGCAACCTCATAAAAATTCTACGTTTTTCCCTTCTGTCACTGCCAACAAGAAAGTTAGCTCCTTTTTCTTGCCCAGAAGGTTATTTTTGCAATTTCGGGTTCCTCGTGGCATTTCGAAGGTGCCCATGAAGGCTGCTGTTGTTTCGGCCACCATGGCTGAGAAAGCAAAGAAGCGTTACCCGGGTGAGTCCAAGGGGTTTGTGGAGGAGATGAGATTTGTGGCGATGAAATTGCATACGAGGGACCAGGCTAAGGAGGGGGAAAAGGAAGTTAAGGAACCTGAGGAGCGATCGGTGACTAAGTGGGAGCCGACAATTGATGGGTATTTGAGGTTTCTTGTGGATAGCAAATTGGTTTATGATACACTGGAAAAGATTATCGATGACGCTGCTTATCCGTCTTGTGAGTTGTTCCTATGAGTTAATATTGATTTTCTGAGATGATTTATGACGTACTGTGGTCATCTGATTGGTGCTTCTTTAATTTGAAGTTCAGTTTTCTGATAATTTTATGGTGTTTTGGCTGAAAATTTGATAATACTGGCACTGGATCGTTTGTTGTTTTATATTATATTATGTTGTTACTTTTCCTATCCATTCCAATTTTGCATCTTTGACTGCCTTTTATGATCTAATCATGTGACTGCTGGCCAATTTTCTACAGATTTCACCTTAGTAATAACAGTAAATAACGGGACTGAAATGTCAATCTGGCTTAGAATTCATTAGTGTTCATTTTGTTTGGTTTGGAATGATCTCTTAATTATGTTGCTATTGGAACTATAAGAAGAAAGCTTTGAACCAAAAACACTTCAAAAAAGAGAATTTTAACATCCAAGAGAGTTAGAGCCTTTCAATCACCTCATCTCTCCCACAAACCAACAGAATTTCTGTGAAAAATTGAGAATGTAGTTTGGCTGAACTCTGTAGTCAGAAGTATTTTTGTTTTCTTTTTTTATTTCAATTTTTTTCTTGCATATGGCCATTCTAAATACAGGGGTTAGTCTGTCCAGGCTTCTTAAAGTGGCAAGGTAGAGGTGTAACAGTAAAAAAACAATCGTAGAAGCAGTGGACTTTGTCTTCTTAAGGCACTCTTAACTCTTAAGTGCCCTGACATTTGGGACTTGCTCTCATTTATTTCATTTACGCTGCTCCCTTTGTAAGGGTTTGTTAATTGATACTGTTACCACCACTATTGAGTTGGTGTTCTATTGTGGATATGTATGCCCAGTTTCCTTCATATGTGTTATTAGTCTTAACTAATTTGATGTTTAAAGGCTGAAGTTTGTATCTTTCTTCGGTAGATGCTGAATTCAGAAATACCGGATTAGAAAGGTCCGCAAGTTTGGGGAAAGATTTGGAGTGGTTGAAGGAGCAAGGCCATACCATTCCGGAACCTTCCTCCCCTGGTCTTAGATATGCACAGTATCTTAGGGAGTTATCAGAGAAGGATCCTCAGGCTTTTATTTGCCACTTCTACAACATCTACTTTGCCCATTCAGCTGGCGGCCGAATGATTGGGAAAAAGGTAACCAATGAAATGGATAAAAAGATTTGCCAGAATATGTCAATGCTTATAGTTTGTGTCAAGTAGCATTTTCAGTTGCATAAATCTGGTTTCAAGTGTCATTAGTAGGCAAGGAAAACTGATGTATGATTCGTACAATGTTTTAAAATCTTTGCTCATATTAATTTGAACTCTCAGGTAGCTGAGAAGATACTTAACAAGAAGGAATTGGAGTTCTATAAATGGGATGGTGATCTTGCCCAGTTGTTACAGAATGTGAGGAACAAGTTGAACAAAGTTGCAGAAGTAAGTTTCTTGTAATATCTTCAGATCTTAAATCTCGTTTCCCTTTTATTTATATTATGAGGA
This sequence comes from Saraca asoca, assembly GCA_026873985.1. Classification (NCBI taxonomy): domain Eukaryota; kingdom Viridiplantae; phylum Streptophyta; class Magnoliopsida; order Fabales; family Fabaceae; genus Saraca; species Saraca asoca. The sequence goes on from JANHAO010007339.1 coordinate 7,439, forward strand.
ATGAGCTGCAACATGTATTTTTCTAGTGCTGTTATTTTCCTAATTAAGCAGCAGAAAGAAAAAAACTAGCTTTCTATTTTTCTGAGATGCAGAAAGTTTAATATTCAAGTAGAGATGGCAAATTCATTTATCCATGATTTTTTTTCTTGGTCAGGGATGGACTCGAGAAGAAAAGAATCATTGTCTGGAAGAAACAGAAAAATCATTCAAGTTCTCAGGAGAGATTCTACGTTTGATATTATCTTGATAATAGCTTCTCCCATATTTGATGTAGTCATTTGTATTTGTAGGTAATTGTGTAAGCAAAAAACATCATATGAAATGTATGATATTTAATTTTTAATTCAAGAAGCCATGAATTATATTACTAATGTTGCACATAAGCAGCTGTATGTATGAAATTTTAGTGGCAGTTTGCCGCTACGTCCATCCAAATTTTCATTCAACTAGATATAAGGAAAACGTTCAAAGCACTATGGTTTATGTTGTTCAGGAATTTTCAAAGCACTTCATCAGCAACCAGCTCCTGTAGCTCAGTGGATACAGCGTCTGTTTCCTAAGCAGAAGTCCTAGGTTGGACCCCTGCCTGGCGCGTCTCATTGTTTTTTGACCTCTGAAGTTACGTCAGCTATAAATTTTCTTAAAAGCTGAAAGACAGGCATTTTACCAAAGCGGTTTCCTCAATTTTGTAAAAGGATTTGGGTAATCCACAATTCATCACTGAGTAAAATTCAAGGAATCTTATATAACCGGAATAACAATATTGAATTCAGATGAAGAAAGTACAGCTAGATTGGCCTTGTTCCGAGCTAATCTAGTCTAAACTAAACCCAAAACCGTGCGCACGAAACAGTGTCTTGCCTGTGTGTAAAGTACAACATTACCAAGAAAATGCAAAACAACATATATAGGACCATGTTGATCCCCATTCCCACCTCTCTCTGGCTTAGTGACAACAGTGATTGAAGATCCAACATAGGCAGTCTTCTAATCATCAAATGTACTCATAAATCCACCGAGAAAGCCAGCTCCGTTACATTTTCCACACAGCATCTCCTTTCTACCCCTACAAGAAATAATATCATTGCATATATTATCAGATTCTTGCTAAAACAAGTACAAAGGAGGCAGTAATAATCAAAACATATATAAATAAGTAGTAGGTTCCAATGTGAACAAGAATAATCATGATGAGAATGAGAAGGAAGCAGACAGTTGATTTAAACCAAGGATATTTTTTTCTTCTTTAGAAGTATGGTAGTTGATGAAGCTAACCTGCAAAGCCAGCATACTTCACCGGCTTTGAACCTTCCATTGAAATGATCTACAGAATTCACTCCAATACCTTTGCATTGAGAACAAGCTACCGCTCCTGTCAGTTGAACAAGAAAATAAAAACCAAGTCGGCTGGAATTCCATGTTAATGTTTCTAATGAAGGGGGAAAAACTCAAAATATCTGATAGCTTTCTAAGGAAATGGCAGTGTTTTGTTGAGCTTAGACTTACTACTTACAAAGGCTTCAGTTATGCATTGGTTTAGAAAAAACTTCCTTGAGTTTAAGGATACCACCATTACACGACAGCAGTGAATAAAGTAATCAGCAGGTAAAATAGGATACTACATGACAGTAGTGATTAAATTTAATCCTAAGAAAAAGAACATCAAAGACCATAGCGCAGAAATCCTTAATACTATACAATTCCACTTACCATTTGCTTCACAGTCGGGACAAACAAGGCTATTTGTTTTGGTGCTCTGCTTATTGTCTGCAGCCTGTTTTAGAGCAAATATCAGAGAATATTTCCATATGTGAATTGCTGACAGAATAAAAGAAACTATACATATACGCTCTTTTACTTATTTATTTTCTGGAATTGGATTTTGGCCAATAAATCACTCAAAGCCTTAAAAGTTATTTTAATGAAATGAGCCACCAAATTTATTCATAGAACATTTTTTTGTTTACAAGGATGATACCATAAAAGGCACGGAAGCCATTGATTTATATACCTTCTTTTTCACCGGTCCATACTATAATGGTCTAAGCAATACTGTGTGCTTGACCAAGAGTTGCCAAATAATAAAGCTGCATTTTTTTCTTATGATTATTGAAAATTATGCATCTCTATTCTAAATGGGATGCTAAAATTAATCTCACCTTTACCTCCAGAGCTTGAAAGTTTCGAGCTTTAGAATTCTGACATGCTTCGTTTATCTGAAAAGCCTTTCGAGGAACCGGATTGGCGGTAATTATCCCTTTTAAAATTGATGAAAATTCTTAATCAATTACTTAAATATGGCAATCCAATAAGTATGAGAACGACAGAGGGAGAGTGAAGTAATACCTGGTTTGTTCGATGGTTTTAAGGAACAAATTGGAGCGGAACACAGAGAGTGCGCCATTCACAATGTCTAGATATCTCACAAAGAAGAATATCAGAAGGAAAGGCCAAGCTGAGGCTGAACAGCAGCTTCTCAGCTTTAAACAGATAAGGCCTTCTCTGCGGGAGAGGTCAACTTCTCCTTGTTACTTTAATGCCCTTGACATTTCCCACAAACCCTGCAATTGGACACTTTTGACGGCAGAGATGGTGGGCATTAATGTAAAATGACTTTTCGCCTCTCATCTTCCTTTAAGTTGCTTAGCTTAACCCACGGAAACCGAACAACGAAATTGCTTTTGAAAAGCTTAAACAATATAAAAAGAAAATGGCCAGCACTCTGTTGTCCGCACACTGCTTTCTTCCCTCTCAAAGTAAACATAATTATAGAAATTTAGTTGATTTTTCTTGTTCAATAGTAAGATTCTGTGTTAATTTTAATGGATTTTCTATAAAGTTTGCTTTTTTTTTTTTCCTTTTAAATATCTGAATATTTTTGTTGAACTCAGAAATACTGAAACGAGAGCCGAAATTTCGATGCTAATAGAATCCCAGGGGGTAAATTTGATTACAGCGATGTGTTTGTTTCAGAGAGGAAAGAGACGGGATGCGTGATTCATTTCAAGACTTCATTCTGTGGACAATTAGTGTGCAATCCAAATATCTTGAAGAGACAGATAGCTAATAAGCATGGAAGCCGTTTTGTTGTTACCTCACTGGTTATTGCTTCACCCTTTTTCAACTCATATTTGTTAATTCTACCTTTGTTGCTTACAATTATGGTTCACATATAATCTATAACTCTGCAGTAATGAGCATATCGGCATAAGTGTACTCTGTGTAGTATTTGCTTAGGGGCTTTATGTTACAGTTCTGTTTTACTAGTTAATGTGGATTCTAGCTGGGGAACCTTTTTGTTGACAGCTTGGACTTGGAGGGAAGGCTAAGAGCAGAGTCAGGGAGACAGTGGTTCCCGACCCAGATTACAGGATTTCAATTGTATTACTCGGTTGTTACTGACTCTTTATTTATTTGTCTTATGCATCGACTTAGGCTTTGCAAGCAAGTGATAAGGCTTATATGAACTCAGTTAAACCTGTTTGTCAAGAAAGTTGCATATCGCCGGATGAGAAGCCCTAATACCTCATCAGTAATCTGGATGTATAATTTTCCAAACCAACTAGATGCATTGCTGTTGTTTAAAGATGCATAGGATTGCCCCCATTAGTCTATCTGGAATTACATAATTTTGGCCTTTCAGTTGGGTTAATCTATGACAGGAAGTAGAATCTTAGAAGGGATTTGTCTGGAAAAAAACTGTCTTCACTCTTGATTACATACTTTGGATTCATTTATTTTTTCAATATTTATATGGCCCTAAATTGTATCAGGTGTGGCTGGTGGGCTGGTTTACACAGATAATCTGGTACCTGCCTTACCTGTTGGCCTCCTTGGTTTGCTTCTGCTGGTCCAGGTACATGTAGTGTATATTGATAAGTAGTCCAGGACTAGAGGCGCAAGATAATCCAATAACTTAGTTTCCAAAATGCTGTATTTGTTTTCTGCTTATTTTTTATTCTGTTTTCCATCTGCTGTATATTTCCTTATTTTCAGAAGCAAGCTGACATTTCCTTTTCCTTTTATGTCCTCAGACCACAAGAGTGAGATTTGTCTTTGATGATGAGGCTCTGGTTTGTTCTCTCCTTATCTTTCAATCTCAAGATTTTTGGTTATTTACTATGTTGCACGGACACGGGGGGGAAACGTAGACATAGTCACGGGGATACGGCATTTTCAAAAAATATGGGACACCGACACGCGAGGGATATGTGTAAATAATAAAAATATAGGGGTATATTTGTAAATATTAAAAAATATTATGCTTATTTATTAATATATATATATAGTAATTATTATTTTTTCATATGAAAATAAGTACTCATAATATTAAATAACATGGCATAACAAATAGTAAGTTAGAAATCGAGCTTGACAGACATGTTGAATGCGTATCTAAACTTTTTAAAATTACGGACTCCACCCCGGAATCGAGCTTGACACGCGTGTCAAAATAGGGAACGAGTGTCCAAATTTTTTGAAATTACGGACATAGTCCTGACACGTTTCGTGTCGATGTCAATGAATTTCCGACACCGATACGCGGACACGACTGCTATATGAAGTATCAGTGCATCGCAAGTTATTTATGATAATCTTATATAAAGCATTCACCCCCGAATAATTCCAGGAAAAAAAAATTATGTTTACTAAATACATAATTTACTAAATAGTGGATGACTTGATAATTAACTTCCATGAGTTTGAAGTGAAGTAAACACATTATGTTCTGAGGTTCTCCCACCATGATTTGTTGTTACTTCATATATGGCTTATGTCGATCTTAGATTATCTTCCAACTTGGGGTACTGTCCTATTGTAAGTATGCTGTTAATCATTCATTCAGAGTGACATGCAATACTTGTGGTTTTTAGGAGGTAAAAATAGGGGAACAACTGCAGGAGTCAGGTGAAAATGTTTTTGTGGGAGGAAAAAACCGTTGGAAGTAAGTATATACTTCAGTTTCTTCACCAACTGGAATTCATACGAGTAGGACAAGCTAACCTGTTCTATATGCTGCAGGTATTCAACATTCATTAACTGGGAGTTTTGGTGGCCTAATTTCCCCATCCTGGTCTACTTTAAGGAGAAGCAAACAAAGCCTGAGGGACAAATTCATTTCTTCCCAATCATATTTGTAAGAAGTTTAGAAGCAAATTTTAGCCAATACACGCACAGGGATTAGTTTGAAACTAGAAACAAGTTCGTTCCTGAGTTACAAGTTTCAATTGCTGGCATTTTGATTTGACCATTGGTGCTTTCTGGTGACAAGCAGAATGGGAAGCAGCTTTATGATGTTATGGTGGAAAGAGCTGGCCCTTCAAAAAATAGTGGGCCAAAAGAATCATAAAGGTTGAGTCGTGCTATTAGACCCTCAGGTAATCAAGTCCATACCTGAATTACATGCATATTTGAGTCCCAAGGTATGACAAACTAACCTGGATACAGGTTGGTGTTGGACATACATATCTTATGAGGCTGTATTGTTTTTGCATGATTTGCTGTTCTACGATCTAGTTTTTCTTCTCATGTCTACTTTACAGCATTAGTTGTTGCTCTTACGAAATGACAGTAGAACTCGATAAGTTCTACTTAAACTTTTAGTATGCCACAGATTTCATTGCCTCCTAGCAACCATGTATTTGGTACATGGAGACCATGATTTATAATGTGTGATTTAATAAAAGATCTTTATAAATTTCTTTTGTATCTCTAGTATCAGTAGCCTCAAGATGCTACAGCCACTGCAGCAAAATTATATCCATATTTCTTATTTAAGAGAACAATACTGACTTTTCCTGTTCCTCCATTTCCTCTGTCATGCAGTGTCCTCTATCACATCATGTAAATTGAAGCTACACAGAACATTCAGCATTATTTTGGAGTTTGGCATGCATATTTATTTACCTTTCTGGGATATACAATGCTGTTGAAAGGCGACTCAAACCTTATGCACTTAAATAATCTGAAAGATGGATATACCATAATCAACAATAGTTGTTATTCTTTAACATAATTATTGTACTTTTGGAGCTTGGGCAGAGATTTTTAATTCATTCTGCAAGACTTTATATTATTCAGACAATTAAATCGGATGGTTCCCAACTGCTCATTGTATTAACCATTTGAAGAGGCATGTACGAGACAATTGATCGGTTATGTTTGTATCCTCTATCTATTTATCTCAATAAATCAAATTTAATATAGGATTCGTAATAGAAACAAAAAATTACAGGTAAGAACTCCTATAGAAAATCTCAATAAAAAACAAAGCCAACTACTAAAGAAGAATATTGAACTAAATGCAGTAACGAGCATGTCCCGTTTTCAAGCTGTATAGATACTATCGTCTGAGCTTCCAGAAGATATAAGGCAGCCTGGGATCAACCGTGCAGTCGCAGCCCAGATTAAGTCCGTCTCATCAGAATCTGTGATGAATTTATCAGATTGTTCACCATTCCAAAACCTAGCAATTGATTGGTTTTCCATCATGTGGCAACAAAAACTATGGTCCAGCCTTGGTGCAGTGTGCATCTGTGCCATGCTGGGTGCAATCATGATAACCGACGGTGTGGAGAAAATCTCGAATCTGTTTGGAACTGCTATTACTGGCTTGTAACAAGCGTTCATCTTCCTCGTAGATAAGATATGGAGCTTCACTTCCCTTTCTTGAAAGCAACTTGGATGCTCCTTTAAGCACATGATATTCCCAGCCCTGAACATCTATTTTCAGCAGAAGCACCCGCTCTGATTCAGGGATGACTTCATCGAGAGGAACTGTCCTCACTTGAACAGCTATCTCTTCGTTGGACTTGAATGCCATCTTCGCACCAGTGGCAGAAACAGCACTGTTGTCCAGCCGGCCGACCAACTGGTATTTTAAGATAGAAATTGACATAATCAGCCCACAGTAGACAAACAAACATACATACATACAAAAAGGCACAGTTGAGTATTCGGAATATTCAATTCAATTAATTTTCTCTTCGTTTTCTTTTTGCCATGTCCAAATTCTGATTCTCCTTCCCCAAATCATACTGTCATTTCATATAAAAGAAACTAGCCTCTGGGACCATGGAATCCAAGTTTGATATTAGTTTAACAAAACCACAAAAGGAGACATTTTGTTGCAGAGCTTTGGAGCCAAGCTGTAGCACAAGGTTTCCAGCATGTTATATTAAAAATTTTATTAAGCCTAATGACATTCATCCAAGTCTATCCAACTAACGTAGAACATATACTTCACCCTAATGCACATTTTAATCAGGGATTCTCAAAGTCACCAAAACTGTTCTCAAACTGGAGCTTAACTTCACATGAGAAGCTCAATAAACATGGTTCAGCTCAATGAAATATCTTAATTAAACTGAATGAATTCCAATAGAATCTGAAAAGACTAGCTTTGAAAAATTAGTAATTGCTTTTAGAAATAACTCTAACAGCAACTTTGCCTCGCCATTCAATACAAGACTACCATAAATGGATCGATGTTAAAGTCATTCACTTTCCAAATTAATTTTGATTAATATGAAAAGTCGTTTTCGTAGTTAACCTACAAGATTAAGATTAATCTCCAACTAATAAACCCCATTTTCCACCATTTCCATTGCGATTCAACTATTGAAATCACCATAACCCAATTCAAACAATGAATAACAAATGGAATTACAGATCAAATCAAATATAGAAACACAGAAATTTCTACCAGAAATAGTATAGTTACCTTGTGGAAGGTAATGTTGCCAAGCCGATCTGAGGCTGCAGCCTCAAACACAGTGACCAATTCCGCCACCCTATTGAAGTAAATCCCTTCACAAATCTTTTGCAAATTCTCAAAAACCGGCTCGAATGCCAAAACCGGAAACCCCATTACTGCGGCAGCGAAGCTCGCCATACCCACGTTGGCACCAACATCCACAAAAAACCCTTCTCTACCCTCACTCTTCCTTTTCTCCAAAATCTCCTGAACAGTCACTGAAATATCGGGTTTCCGAAAAGGCTTCCCTTTTAGCACTCTCACAATGTTCTTGTGAGGCTTGTCAGGCAAGACTCCGAAATCAGAAAGAGAATAGAAAAATTGGTATTTGACGCCTTCAACGGTGCTAGCAATGATTGGGTGAGCTTGAGGGGATCTGAAACAATCAAATGGAGAAATTGCATGAAAAGAGAGGCGAGTATTGAAGGCGAGCAGGTTAGGACTTGGGTTTGAGGGGCGATTTGTTAGGAATAGGAAGAAGAAGAGAATAAGAAGAGTTGCAGAGAGAAGCAAAAAAAGGAATCTGGGTGAGAGTAATCTTGTGGATTTGTCTCTTTTCCAGGCATTTGCCATGGAAAAGGAAAATGAAGATGATGAAGGGTTCAGTCAATGAAATGGTTACTATTTGCCCTGAAAATTTTCCCGGGAAAATTTGGGAGATTTACGGAGAGATTGAGACTTGGATCTGTGAATGGAGTGGAATTTTAGTTTCAGTGTTAATGAAACGATAGATGCAACGAAGAAAGGTCGCTTGGCTGCTAACTACGTGGATGTCTATGTCCATTCAAAATATGCCACGACATGGCTTTTTTGCATTACACATTTACACTCCATGCATGATGTAATGTTGGCGCTTCACTGGGGGCAGAAAAAAAACAGGGGACAAGATTTTGGTAAATACTGTTGTTACTATGAATACTTTAGTCTAAAACAAAAAAAAAATAATTTGATGACAAGAAGGTTTACAATTATCATAAATTTTTAGTGGTCTAGTATTATTATTTTTTTAGAATCTAAAAATTTCTTGGTTTCTAAACTATTTTTGATCGACACAGATTCACTGTATAAAAGAAAATATTACAAAAATAATAAGATTGGATAATTTGTAATTTTATATAATTAACATACATAAAAATTGAAGAAAATCTGTATAATATTACTAATTCTATTTGAGCCTGGCTGATAGAAGAATAATCTATTGTTGCTCTGATGTTTTTGTGTTTAATTCATATTTTCTCAAACTATTATTATTAATTGTAATTGATTTTAAGAGCAATGTAAATCAGACATACATGAAAACATAATTACTTTAAAAGAGAAAAAGAAAATTACAATTTTAAGAAACTCGAATCAAATTAATATGTAAATGTGTCATTGTGTTATAATGCATGATTCATAAGTTATAGAGTCAGAATAAATAAGCTAACGGATCATTAATTGACAGTAAATTATTAATAAATAAATTGGAAGATCAAGAGCTTGTGAGTTATGCAATGACTGAGCCAATATCTACACAATTGGTTCAAGTTCCTTACTACTGGTAAGTTATGAGCAAAGGCACATGAGGCCAACTCAAAAATCCCTCTGCATTTTGTTTACAATATGTATGATAATTTAGGATCTCAGTCACTATTTTGATTCTATTCCTTGAGGTCTCTTCTGTTTTAATCTTTTCTGTTGTGTTTTTTTTTTTTTTCCTTTATAAAATTATAAAAATTTTCTTCTCTTCTTCTGAAAAAATGCTGAATCCTAAATATCTGAACCGGGGTTTTGAAGATGAAGGACATTTACATATCCTGCTATAAGTTATTCTTTCATTTTGAAACTGTCACTAGATATGCTATTTTGTGCAAGATCAGTAATAAATTATATTAAGTTACTTTGTTTCTTCTTTTACTGACTAAATTTCTCTTATTTTCCTTTCCAGAACAACATTAGAGGTCATTGATGCAATGGATCCCATGGTGAGATGATCATTTTTATTTTTTCTTGATGAGGATTTTATAAGCAATATAATTGCGAGTCCTAAGGGGCAGATAATTATTTAAGCACATCTTAATTGTAAGCTAGTTGGGGTCCATATTCTACAAAATGGAAAATAATGAAAAACTTGTTATATCAACATCACAGGGTGACAAAATCATACCATATCTACTTATATTTTGGCTACTTTCTTCTGATATCTGCTCAAATGGGAAAATAAATGCAAAACATTTCAATGTAATGCATCATGGAGCTCTTGGTGATGGCATTGCCAATGATTCAAGAGTAATTTCTCGTATCTCTTTCTTTCAAACTCCAACTATTAATTAGCCTTCTAATTCTCAATGACAGCAAAACGTGCCTTCATTGCAGGCATTTTTAATGGCATGGAATGCTGCTTGCAGCAGCAGAACAAGAGATTCTACAATCATAGTTCCAGAGAGAGAGACGTTTTTGGTACATCCAATTTCTTTTAGAGGACCATGCAAAGCAGAGAACATCACATTTTTGGTAGGGAGCAAAATTGCTTTACTCATTGGTTCTTCCATTGTTGGTAGATAGTGAGTGTCTTTTAGGTACACTAACATGATAAACTCTTTATCTTCAGAAAAAAAAAATGTTATTTGTGCACATAACTAATAGCAATAGGGTCAGTTTGACTTAAATTGTATTATACATGCCAATGCAAATTCAAAAATAACATGAAAGATATTGTGTGCAAGTAACGTTTTTATTTTTAACTTTTTACTTTGACCTAATAAAAAAAATAACCGTAGATATCAGGAGAAATTGTGGGACCGGCCTCTCCTCGTGCTTGGGAGGGACTGGATCCAAGTGAATGGCTGGCATTTAGTGGCATCCATGGACTCAATATTGTTGGCAGTGGCAGAATCAATGGAATGGGTTCAGGTTGGTGGAATCAGTCATGCAGGGATCATCCTGGTCTGGTACTTGAAAAATATCCTTTATGATAAGATTAGTTTCTGAAATTCAATATTAATTTACTAACTAATGACAACTTTCTTCTTTCCTTTTGTCTAATTAATTCAGAAGGGATGCACTTCATTGGCTCCAACAGTAAGTTTCATATTTATCCAGGTGAAGTTTAAAACATGGATGCAAACAAATTAAAACACAGAAAGGCAGAAGCAGAATATTTGGGCAAAATTAGGCCAATATGTGTGAAATTTCTAATCATCATCTTTTATTGTTGTTGGCTAAAACAAATCATCACAAATTTTCTGCAATTATTAATTTTTCTTTGGTGAGGAATAAGGAAGACTAGATGCTTAATAGATCATGCAGTTGTTGGCAATTGTCCTACAACTATTTGAGTGAACGAAACAACACAACTAAAGTTTTACATGAATAAAACTACAGAGAATTCTTTGATGGTGTGAATGCAGGCATTGAAGATTTCAAGTTGCAATGCAAGCAGTGTTGGAGGTGTTAGCTTCATAAACAGCCCACAAACTCATATATTAATCATAGGATGTGATGGCGTGGGCATAAATCATGTGGATATCAAAGCTCCTGAAAGTAGCCCCAACACTGATGGCATCCACATTCAATCCTCTAGGAACATTGAAGTCAGCAACAGCAAGATAGGCACTGGTAACATTTTTTTATGCTGCTGTACTCGTACTACTATGATAGGTGCAATAGTACCATTAGTCCACACGGCACATTCTAAACAAAACTGATGTTAAATGATTGGATCATGTAAGCTCAATTTGATTTAAATTATATATGTATAAGGAGTCATGTGGCAAGTGATATCTGTCTAATACTTGAATCCTCTCTCTGGTCTCATGAATAGGTGATGATTGTGTTTCCGTTGGGGACTATACCTCCAATATTAAAATTTCACACGTCAAATGCGGACCTGGTCATGGAATAAGGTATCTCATCTAGATCACCATAATTATTTAGTAACAATTTCAATATCATTATTAACTCCACCACTTTTTAAGCAGCATTGGAAGCTTAGGAGGGGGAGGAAATTTTGTCGAGGTAGAGAACATTTATGTGAGCAAAGTTAACTTTACAAATACTACCAATGGAGCTCGAATCAAGACCTGGCAAGTAAGTAATTTAATGATGATATCTTTTATCTACAAAAAATTGTTGATGGCACTTAAATGCAAATTACACACATTGACAAGTGACAGATTCTTAAATAGTGGAAACTTGTTTAATTCAAAGTATGACATATATACAATCAAGTTACAATTTGTGTGATAAATTGATACACCTAACCTAACATTATTCTTATCTACCTTCTCTTGTGACTTCTAAGAATATTGGAACTTGTTTCTCTTAAAGGTTGGGAAGGGTTATGTTCGAGATGTCACATTTGAGCAGCTCTATTTTGACTCAGTTGAAAACCCAGTCATCATTGATCAAAACTACTGCAATATTAGAGGTGCCTGTAAGGAGCAGGTAGGACACAAAAACTACAGTTCTAATTTTGCGAAATCATTGTTTTGTTGATAGTAAATCTATGAGAACTGACATAATTTGCTATATTTTGCGGCTCAAGCCAAGTGGAGTTCATGTAGCAGATGTGAAATACAGTGACTTGTATGGAACGTCCCTCACTCCCAAGGCCATCACACTCAATTGTAGCCGCTATGTTGCTTGCAGTGGGCTATGGTTTAAGAACATACGGATTATATCTGCAAAACATGGAGCTAAAGTCACATCTACTTGCATCAATGCCCACGGATTTGCCTTTGGAACGGTTCAACCAAAGCTCTGTCTCACCATCTGATATGATAATTGCTGCTTTATTAGTTAATTCTGATAATGGTAGCTCTTGTATGCCAGATACATTCACTAGTGAACAACACATTTGGTAGAAAGAAATGTTTCTCTCGTGGAAACATTTGCATGCCGTGATATACATTGGAACCCACAAAAATTAGTAACTAGCAATCAACTAGTGAACCACTCATGCTCATTTTCTGACTTCTAAGTTCCAGAAACAAACGAGATTAACCTTAGATAAAATAATTTTATTTTATTATTAAATTAGTATATTTAATTCTTGATTTGAGTTACATATACATATATATAAACATGTG
>JANHAO010007340.1:0-20257 GCA_026873985.1 Saraca asoca
GAATGTACAAGTTGAGGCCCAAATGATATTTTTGGGTGTTCTTTTCCATGATGACATGAAGAGACAAGACTACAAATATAAGGACCTATACTATTATGCATTAGACGTGGGCATAGGGTCCTGAACTAGCATAATAGTTAGTATATTGATGAGATAAAAGATACTGAACATTGGTTGGAGTAGTTTACTATGTACAGATCTCTGTGAGTTCAAAAATATTCTCGAAGGAAAGTGAACTAACTACTCAAGCTGTAATGAAACTTAAAAATGATTGGAATGGTTTTATAAGTGTTCTTGGTTTCGGAGAAGTTATTTGAAACTGTAAATGCTGGTAAAAAGAATTGGGATCCATAAAGCTCATAACCATGCTCAAGTATTCCTGAAAAAATAGTCCGAGAAAGATAATTACGATTAAGAAGAGTTAATAAGAGACAACATTAGCAAGAAGAGGAAGTTGAGAATAGTTTCAGTTATTAGCTGAGAATAGGGCAAACCTAGATAACAAGATTGATATGGCAAATAAAACCCCAATGAGCTATAATATAGGTATAACGAAAAGACTATATTCTGACATATGATACTTGAGAGAAAGAACAAGCCCTATAAAGATCTTCTGGATAAGTCAAGGAGAATATAGATTATTGCACGTGAACCAATAAGAAAGATCTTGGAAGAGCAAGAGAAGTTGAGTACTGACTTGGACAAGAGAAAATAGAAACTTCTTCTATTAAGGCTGGAGGCTGAAATAAGGACTAAGTTCTTAGTGTATGCACATGAACTATATTTAGTAATAGAGACATGGTGTGTTAAGAATCTTATATTACAATGGTCAATCAGTGGGACGTTATTCAGGTAAATATGAAGGTTTGACAAAGGATGTTCATAGACAGTAAGAAACCTCAGTACGTGGGAAAGAACTTAAAACCATTACCTTTGGTAAAGTAAGTTTTCACGAAGTGATGGATGTTCATTAATAATTCTAGGATGATAATGTTCCTTCAGATAATATGATGAAAGGTGGAGCCATTGCCTCGTACGAACTTACTAGAGTCTGATAGCATGTCAGACATAAGGGTTGAAAGTCCATACCAAAGAGCATTATTGCTAATGTTATTCCCAATGTTTGACAAACATTAATCATTATCAGTTCATTGTTCAGCCTCTATGTTTTCAAGAAGCTCCCTTACATGATCCCAAACAAGTTTCTCTCAAGGAAAGGAATTTAGAGATCTATTTTTCTATCTTTGCATTTTGTTTTAAATTTCAAATTAAAGTCCAATGCCATGTTGGCTGACTCTGTTATGACAAGTTAAAGGGTACTTATAATAAGGACCATAATCTTCGACTAGAAGTTCTATGCTCACAGTGGTCATGTAGGATTGAACAAGATTGTATTAATCAAGATATATCATGATAGTAGAGTATGTAAATGATAGTAGTTTTTCATCATTTATGGTATTCACAGCACATACAAATTTTTTTTTTTTACCATTGGAAATAACCAGGGAGGCATGTCATTGGACGAAGCCCTTAGAATAATATGGTTACCAGCTTGAGTTGAAAAGAAATTCCAATGCAATGAATATTGCATCAGGTAGGGTAGTTGTGCTTAGCTTGATGTCTGAATCAGAATATCCTTGAAGGTCTGGTAAATGATCCCCTTATAAGTTATGACGGTTTATAGTCTTGATGATGAGATGGAGATGACATGGAACAAAGTGAGAGAGATACGCTGCCTGTTTTAAGTTGTTTGCAAGAAACATATCTAGGAAGAAGAAGCCAAGTTAAAACATAGAGTGAATAGCCGTAAAAAGGTTGATTTACAAGTAGCAAAGATTCTTAAGGAGAAAGGAAGATATGTTAACACAAGGTAACATGGATTACATGAATCATAATGGAAAGATACTGGCAACTAGTATCGTTTCATCAAAGTGGCGTAATGGAGGTGTGGTGAGTAATATGTTAGTATGGACCTTCATTCCCTGTGGCTATGTTTCCAGAATTTAAGGACGAATTCTTTTGATGGGGAGGAGAATTTGTAATACCTAAAATAAAAATGCAAAAAGGACTAAATTGAAAATTAGGTAGGGACTAAATTGAAAAGATTTCTTGAAGTTGGGCCTTTGTGTAAGTTAACCCAAACTTCAGGGGCTAAATTGTAAATTTTAGAAAATCAGCCTTGCCGATAGTCGGTCACCCCCCAACTGCACTCTTTTTCCTCTGCTTCTTCTTTATTTTTCTCAACTCTTCCAGAGCTTTCTAAAGCTCTCCACGGCAACCTTTTTCTTCCTCATTGTTTCTCGATGTCTTTGGCATCGTGCCGTCGCGACCAGCTCCCATGGATGTCGTCTTCCTTCTTTCTTCCTCTGACCCTACTTTCCTCTCCTGGTTCGGCCAAAGTCAACTTTCTTCCTCCACTGCTGCTCCTCCATAATCAGCGTGGTCATTACCGATGACACTTCCCTCAGCCGGCAAGCTCTTCTTGGCAACCTTCCAAGCATCGGAACCACAATTGACGGCAACATCTTCCTTTGTCCCATTTCGGGCAATTGTTCAGCTAAAGAGAGAATCAGCCCTCTAGTGACACTCTGGTCGGCGGTGAGCTTACCTACTGTGCTTTGGACCTCGGTGAGTAATCCTAGGTCATCAGATTTATTCCATAGTAATCCTATAGTGATGTGTCAAGAAAGTTGCATAGAAACCCTTATCTGTCAAATTGATGAAAATTTTGGATTTTGCTATTATTCTGCTTCAGATGTGTTTCTGATAATTTGTTGAGTTCGTAAAATGCCAAACTCTAAGATTCTAGTTGAATTAGTCTGGTGTGTAGTTGCGACATTGGAGGTGAGTAAATATTCCTCTTCACTTGAGAATCCCATGCAAATAGATAATATAATTTTATTATATGAAATATTATAGATTCTTTATAAATAATGAGATTTCTATATGTATTGAAATGATTTCTAAGGTACATCTATATGTTGTGTGTATATTGGAAATTGCCTTGCTATGTTGAAATTTTGTGTTTTTATCTTGTTTTATAACATTGAAATTGATGATGTTTCTTTTCTGCATAGTGAACCAACATGAAAATACATTAATAAATTTCTATATGTTTGATAAATGCTGCTTACTTGTTTCAAAATCCTTATGATATGTGATCTGGATTAAACATGAATGTCATACTGGATCTATTAAAGAATTGGGTGGTAACCCTCAAGTGCACTTGGGAACTTGTATATTCCCCGGACAGGAGTGGATAAGGATGGTTGTGTACAGAGATGTTTAGATTGGTCATGAGCATTTGACAGATGTGTCGGGTGGCTTATGACAATGATTACGCTATGATATGTTGGTTACCTCTTGTAATTGTTCATTGGGAATCTAATAGTATGTTTTACTATATTGGGTTTTAAATAAAAAATTTAGAAAGTTACTACTTTTTCTCTTAATTATTACTATGATGTCAAATATCATGCTTTTCATTAAATAACTTTCTTGCTGAATTATAGTTTTAAAACCTGTAATGATATTATGGTTGCAAAACGGGTAAGCACACCTACACGTCTATATTCATACTTATTTATATTTTCAAATATGATTTTCAAATGGGATTTTTGGGTGATTCTTGGGATTGTTTACTCATTAAGTTTCCTAGAAACTCACTCTTTCTGTTTTCATGTTTTTCAAAGTCATAAGCCTTTCTGGCCTTCCCATTCTTTAGATCACTGTCCACAGAGATTGAAAAGTATAAAAATGGTAATATGATTAAGCAGTTAGATAGGATTGCATATGCATGTTTGTATGTTTTGTCTGGATGCCCAGTAGGTTATTATTGTATAGTCTGGGCCACTGTTTAGTATTATATTGTTATACAGGTCGTGATGGGCGTATTGCCCTTTGTTATGTATGAAGGCCTTGTGCCTGGATGTCCGAAAAATAGGGGAAACTCTGCTGGATCTTCGGTAGGAAGTAAAGTGCTTAAATTTAATTAAAATGTGGTCATGCGTCCTGCATGTGCATTACATGGTCACGTGTCTTACGTGAGTTGTGTACATTGTCAGGCTTGTAGGAGGTATCCTACGGGTGACCTTCGATGCCGATCACGTGCCCAGGATTGGGGCGTGACAAGTTATAAATAGCCTTCACCCTCATTTCAACATAATAGTTTTTCAGCTTCTTATAGTTTTAAAGCGTGAAAATAGAGAGAAAAACTTCAGCTTCAACTGATCTAATTCTACCTCTTCAAATTACATTTGATTAAGGATCTTGGATCAAATATGTGAAGATTACATAACTAGATAATTGATATATTCATCTCAGTTATTGATATTGTATTTCTTACCATACTTCTTGATTACCTTTTAGGTTTCTAGGTTGATAGGAATCTGATTATTTGTCTTTTACGATTTTTACATTGATAGGAATCAAAGATAAGAAGAGATTAATCTTCCCTTTACATCTTCTTTAGTTGTGAGGTTGATTACAGATAGTTGAAGATTATAAAGAATTCTTTGAATGTCTCTAACTTATGAGGTTGATCATAGTCTGTATGAGATAAAAGAATTGTTGTATCTATGTAAGCAAGAGTCTAGCTAAATCTTGTATTTTAGGTTAGTAAGAACCCAATTTAATTCTTGTATAATAAGTTAGCAAAAGGTCTAGAAAGTCTTGTATTTTAAACCGATCTATAGAAATCCAGTTAATTCTTGTAGTAGTTAACAAAAGTGGTCATCCAATTGAGGATTGGTTCAATGGATATAGACTTCATTTACGATTTCGGATGAAGTTGAATCATTTTAAAAGTCTTAAGTTCTTTATAATTCTGCATAATCATATTTTACTACACTAGTTTAACATTTCTACTGCAATACTGGAAATTCTATTCCGTTGTAATACAGGTTCATTACAATTCTGTTTTTAAATTGTTTTTGTTGAAATTATTAAACAGTTTCTGTTGCACTCTTATATAATCTGTTTTAATTACTTAATTGATTCTTAATCCAATATCATATCTAATGCATTGCTTGCACGGAAGGGGGTGTTATAGTGGTTGACTTGCAAAAACCTCGTCATAGAGCCCGACTTGGTCAAACTGGATTAACCGAGTAAATCATAATGTCCTGCTTGACGTTAGCGAAAATTCGCATGCCTTCCCCCTTATTTAAAAACTTATACATTAATCCAGAAAATCTCCAAATATTAGGAATATTCTGACAAGATGCAAAGATTCTATTCCTTTTAATTTTTGAGAAAAAAATCAATTATAAAAAAAATCAATAATCCCTTGATTAAATAGAAATGATCTGAAATTCATTTTGTTTCTTTATCTGAAAGCCTCGTCATGGGTCTAAATGAGATAAGCTGATATGTATTTAGGTTTAAAAAAATGGAATATTGAAGGACATAATTCTAGAAATGGAGATATTTTGGTAAAAAAAGTAAAAATATATATATATATATCATAAAAATTTAATTTTTATAATATTAACATGTATTAATTACACATGGTCAATTTATTGATTACAGTCTAATTTATAATTTAATTCATATAGTACAATATCTTCCCAAAATTTTCCATACCACGGGCCCACTCACCGAAAAGCAAATGAAAGAAAAAGAAGGGGGTAGGGCCCGGTGGCCGTGGAAGGCGAGATACTTTGATTGGAAGACAGCGAATAAAGAGTCCGGCAATTAGAAGAAAAGTAAGAATCTCATGTTTCATGTAGGGACTTCAAATGGGGGAAGTGGGTGTACCTAATTGAGAAGACCGACCAACCAAACATCAACATTGTTTCAACAGCAACCAATACTATGTTTTGTTACTCGTGTGAGCCTACAAATTGTGTGAGTAATTATTTGAAAATTTCTTGAGTTTTTATGAAAAATTTAATTTAAAGAGTCATTAAAGTTATAATTTTTATATAAATTTTATGTGTAATAATAGGATAAAAAACGAAACCTCCATCATTATAGTTATATGAAAGAAATTTTCAAAATTTTTTATTTTTATATAAAAATTATAAATTTTAATTAAAAATTTATGAAAATATATCAACTTTTTCACAATATATGCAAAAATACATATTAATATATATTTTCTTTTTAAGTACATGCTGAGACAAAATCCAATTTGTGTTCAGTGATACACTAATGCCACATATACACTTTGTTCTTCATTACGGTTTTATTTCCGGTGTGCATTCTATGTTTTCAGGCAATAAAAGGAAAGAAATGTAATTCTCTTGGGTGATCTATGCATGTGTCTCCCAAGATTACTTGCGTAAGTGTATTTTGTATTTTTTTGCCAATCATAATATTTGTAGTATTTTTTATCCAATAATTTTACAAAACATATAATTTCTTACATTTAAACATATAATACAATTTGAACTGAACCAATCCCATTTGCAAGAGAAAAAAAAAAAGAGTTCAATTTGAATTATATTATGCTATGCATGTAAAGATGAGAAAACTCTCATAAATCATTTTACATGATTACATATCTATTTTTTTTTCACAATGAATATGGTCCATAACAAAATTAATAATTTTATCTCTAAAATTATAAAGTGTTGATAAAATGATCTCTATATTATAAAAATAGTCACATTAATCCCTAAATAATACTTCATGTATATAATTTCGTCCCTCTGTACATATAATTATATCTTTAAACAATTTGATAAGAGGATGAAAATATATGGATAAAGTATTATTCAAGGATTATTATTGTCATTTTTATAATTCATGGACCATTTTGTCAATGTCTTAGAATTTTAGAGATGAAATTATTAATTTTATAAAAAAAATTATGTACATAAAAGATTAATGTATGCATATAATATAAATAACATTAATAATTTCATCCTTAAAATTGTAAAATATTATAAAATAATCTCTAAATTATAAAAATGATTATAGTAATATCTAAATAATACTCTGTCAATATAATTATGTCCCTTTATTATATTATTCATGATGAAATTGTACAAATAAAATATTATTCAATGATCATTTTGCAAACAAATTATAATTTCATTAACGAAATTGTTAAATTTCTCTATAATATATTTCAAGATTGATCCCTCGTTTCTTTGCAAGGAAATACTAAATGAACTAGTCACAAAAAGGATAGTGAATTCCTTGATAACAACTTAAGCTTTAAATGGAAAAATCATCAATTATATAAACAAACATAATGTGTCATACGAATAATATAATATTATTAACAAATGATAATATTCTATAATCCAAATTGTATCTTACTTGAATTTTTAAATTGATCTATGATTCTTCAAGCAAATCAATTCATAAAACTCAAGATGATCAAGGAATAGCAGTAAATGAATAGATTAAATGATCATATCAAATTACATGAGATCATTCCTCCTTTCTACCCTAGTTGTCATAGATGATTTTGTTGGGAGAAAAATTGTAAAGTGATAGGGAGTCTCCAGCAGCCTAGGGTAATAGGAGTAAAAACCCTATAAAACAAAAAACTTGAATGTGTAAAGATCCAACCTACCAGTGGAAACCTTCAAAACCTCAATTCAACCCTAAATGCCACCAAATAAAGCCCAGCCTTTTATCATCACTAAATGAGCTATCATACTTTAGCATTCTATAAGATTTCATAAATTATTAAGCCCATAAGAAGTTAAAAATAAAAATAATTTCAACAATCTCTCATTTTGACCACATAATTTAGAAATTATGGTTACTTTAATATATGTTAAAGTAAGTTAAGGCACTATTGCACCCATATGTTTAAATTGAGATCATAAGTATCCAATAGCGTAGAATATTATATCCAATAGGGATATTGGCATCATACACATTGCATACCTACACCTCACTGACCAAAATTTCAACATAAGATATGTATAATAAGATTTACATAATGGTAAATATGATTATATATAAACATCCACACAATAGTCCTAGCATCTACCCAAAATGCCAAATAAAAATTAATGTTATCAATACAACAGTGAGATAGTATCTAAATGTCTCCAGTAGCATGTCATAACTACATAATGTCCATAAATAACAACACGTGGCAATTTCATGAATATTTCATTGATTCATATCTCGAGATAAATAACAAATATAATTATATGAAATACAATACTTCCACTAACCTAATACATCAAAAGACTTTGTCAAATCCATATTAATTACATAATCATAATACATTCCAACTGCTAAGCCTTTGGTTAGTGAATCTGCTAGCATTCTATCCGTGGAAATATACTCAATACAAGTAATATGCTCGTGTATTTTCTCTCTCATAAACTAGTACTTAACATTAAAATGTATCATATGGGGCAGAACTTTTATTATTTAGAAAAAAGTTAACAATAGCAGGATTATCACAATAAATAGTTAGAGGCCTCAAGATATTCTCAATGATATTAAAATCAATAATAAAACTCCTTAACTACACAGCTTCACGAGTAGCTTTATAACATGCAATATACACTGTTTCCATAGTAGAGGTTGCTATAAGTTACTGCTTGACACTTTTCTAGGATACAGCTCCTTCTATCATCATAAAAATGTACCCAAATATGGATTTATGATCATCCAGATGTCCAGCAAAATTTGAGTCTGAGTTACTTTTAATCATGAGATCTCCCGATCTCTTATAAGTCAACTGTAATCTTTCGTACCCTGTAGGTATCTCATTACTCTATTAGCAGCAGTCAATGTCTCTGACTAGAATCGCTCAAGTATCTCCCCTGTACACCAACAACAAAAGTAATATCAAGAAATGTAAACACCTAAGTATACATCAGGCTACCTATGATAAACACATATGGGACATTTTTCAACTTTTTTCTTTGTTCATCACTTTAAGGACACTGGGTTTTAGAGAAGATCTCGCTATTTTGAATAAGTTCAAAAACGTGAGAACACATTGCCATGTTAAACCTTTTCAATATTTTCTTAATGTATAATCACTGAGACAAACCAAGCACATCACAAAATCTATCACGATGAATTTCTATGCCTAAAACAAAATGGGCATTCCCAAGATCTTTCATTTCAAAATGCATCATCGGCATTTTTTTGTCTCAATCAACGGGTTCAGGTCATTACATGCAAGGAAAATGTTGTCAACATCTGGTACCATGATTACAAAATTGTCTACACTTATCATCGTATAGATACACTGATTTGCATTATTTAACTTGAATACAAGAGAACTCACTATCTCATCAAACTTTAGATGCCCCTTAGACGCTTGCTTTAAGCCATATATGGACTTTTCAATTTATACACATGGTGTTCTTGACCTTTCTCTTGGAAACCATCCGGTTGTTTCATGTATATTATCTTTGTCAAGTCACCATTTATGAAGGCTATCTTAACATCCATCTAATATAGCTCAAGGTTAAAATGAGCTACTGTCGCCATAATAACCCGAAATAAGTCTTTAGTTGATACTAGGGAAAAGGATTCTCTATAATCTATGTCTTCCTTCTGAGTGTAGCCTTTTACTATAAGTTTGGGCTTGGACCTTTCAATTTCACCTTGAACATCCCATTTGATCTTAAAGACCCATTTACACTCAATTGGCTTATTACCAACAAGTAATTCAACTACATCTGACACTTGATTTTTGTGTATTAATGCCAATTCATCCTTCATTACACTAACCTATGTGGTAAAATTGATACCAGATACAGCTTGTAAAAATGTAGTGGTTTAAGAATTATCATTAACAACAAATTCATGCTTTTATAAGTAAATTAGATAATCATAGGAGATTACCAATTGCAAACTTTATCAGACCTTCTCAAAAGAATTTCATTAATTGCTTCATGTGACTCTGGATCTTCCATCACTTATTGCACCTGGTCAAACTTTGGGACAACAGAAGATGACTCATCAAGTCATGGCATTAGTGGAATTACAGCACTTTCTTCTCTAAAAGTCGTGATGCATGATACTTGACTTCCACTTTCCAACTCATCCTCAAAATAAATAGCTTTGTCAGATTCAACCACTCTGGTCGAATGAGTTGGATAATAGAACCTACTACCTCTCAACTCACTGCAATAGCCAATAAAGTACCTAGAAATAGTATTTACATCTAGTTTCTTTGTAGAAGGAATATACAGTTTCACCTCAGCTTTAAAACCCTAAACATGGAAAGGTCTCAAGCTAGGCTTTCTTCTATAAATTAACTTATAAGGTTTTAGGTACTGACTTGCTCAGAACTTGATTCAAAATATATGCGCAATCCTTAAGGCATCACCCCACAAGAACTTTAGCAATAAAGAATGATCCAATATGCATCTCACCATGTCCTTGAGTGTCTGGTTTCTTCTTTATATAGTATCATTACATTCTGGTGTTCTAAGCATAGTGCAACTGGCTGTAATTCCACACTCTCATAGGTACTTGGAAAAAGGATCTAGGTCTCTTCCAAACTCATCATACCTACCATAATACTCATCATCTCTTTCAAAGTTAACACTTTTGATTTTCTATCCCACTTTTAGCTTAATTACAATCTTGAATGACTTAAAGGCATCCAGTAATTCTAATTTTTCACTGAGTAACTCCAATCATCTAAACTTGAAATAATTATTAATAAAGGTGATAAAGTATTTATACGCCCATAGCATTAGGCGTAATGGGCCTATTGATGTTAGTGTGAATCAATTTCAAGGCATCCTATTTTCTACTTATCTTCCACTTTCTAGCTCTAGCATGGAGTTTCCCTTTGAATTGAACTTTCTTGGGCTTGTGATGTTATTCATTCTTTTCACCATTCTTCTTTTCATAAGCAAACTTCTCTTTATTGACCCTCTAACATGCTCTTATTCCTTGTTCTAAAGTTGAGTAATGTGAAACAAAGTTGGCACTTTACACCTCTCCTATCCACATGTTCTCTTCTACCTGACTAATAATAGAAATCAATTCATTAATTGTCTATTCACCCTTTTAGGTATTGTAGGATGTCTTCAGAAAATTGAACTTGGCTAGTAAAGATTTCAATACTCGCCAGATCAAATAACTGTCACCCTTGTAGTAATGAATCAGCTTCAAAGTGTGATCCCGCACTCCACTAACACCATCAGATACCATGTACTTAAAAAGTGAGAGGCACTGACTCAATTCAGCTTTATCAAATTTGACTTATTTCTCAACAATAGACTTGAGAAAAATCTTAGCATTTTTGAATTCAGGAATACTTTACATGATGGTGTTGTCCATTGTGAATTTCATCACCATCAAGCACACTCTATTTGAATGTGTCTATTTTTCAAGCTTAGCTCTTTACTAAATAGTAGAATTCACATCAACAGTGAGCTCTTCTTTCTTAAATGTCAAATCAAGATTGATGACCATTAGAAAAAGCTTTAAAGACTTAGCTCAGTTCTCATAATTCGTCTCATTCAATGTCTTAATAGGATTCAATTGCATAGGCATAGAAGTTAAGGAAAATTTATCAATGTGCTAACACCTATAATCACCTTAGTCATGCTTTTATTTTTCTCGTAAACTTTAACTATACAATCATATATGTACAGTATTATACTACAAGACCTACACTGATAAGGTATTTAAGACCTTATAATATAATACAATAATTAAATATTATACTGCTAAAATTTGACTTCGATAAAGTGTTTAAGATTTTAAGAATATAATATTTAATTCTACGTTTATATTATTGCTAACAAATTATGTTAATAATATTATACTGGTTAGGTATTTAAATATTATTAACATAGCACTCTCATTTAATTCAACTAAACTATTTTAATAATTTTATTAACAAAATTTTATGTAAATGGGCCCACGATAAGCGACAATTATACAAAATTTGATGGCATAATGTGAAATAATAATTCCTACAAAACTTTATTTTTAAAGCATAAACATCCAAAAAAAATAATTTATTTATACCACAATATCCAAAAATTCCTGAAAAAATATATATTGTAGATCTTGGTGTAAAAATTATATATTGAAATTTTAAGCCCAAATAATTTTAAATTAATACTTAAATAAAATAGGTAAAAATAATTAAATTATTTTTAATTCTAAAAATTCTAGAAAAATATTAAAAAAATAATGCTCAAAGAGTATAGCACGTTGGCATAACTTTCACCACCATTCGCAACTATCATAGTGGTCGTGGGACAATGCAGCCAAACATGACTTTATCTTTTTCGCCCTATTAACAAATCCATAAGTTTGTAACAGGTCCATTTTGATCCGATTTAAATTCATGCTTTCCAACGTGAATTTTACACATATTGATGTGTGATTCGTTACCTAAAAAATTCTAACATGAACCCTCAAATCAATTGCAAAAAATTTAATGAAAAAATAACAGCTCCAATTCAAATTGAATCAATATAAACAATAGTAGTTCTAGGAAATTATTGCTCCATTCTAGTCCAATTCATTCACAATTAACATGCGGTTTTATTTCATCTAATCATTCTAACCACAAGCCTTGTACTAATAACTCCAATCAATTTGAACAATTGTTTAGAAAATTGATTGAATTTGACAAAAGATTAGTTTGATACAAATGGCCAAAATTCAGAAATTTTATTCAAAATTAAAAAAAAAATCTAGATTACACAAATAACTAAATTTCCATAATTCACATACAAATTAGCCATGCCCACATAATTGACAAGGTTCTAATACCAATTGATAACAATTTAAGCTTTATATGGATGAATCTTCAATTATACAAACAGGCATAATGTGTCGTGTTAATAATAAAATATTATTAACAATTAGTAATATTCTATAATTCATATTGTATGTTATCTTAATTTCCAAGTTGATCCATGATCCCACAAGCAAATCAATTCATAGAACTTAAGGTGATCAAGAAGCAATAACAAGTAAATAGATCTAATTATAGGAGATCACTCCTCCTTTTCTACCCTAACTGTCACAAATGATTTTATTAGGAGATAGACTATAGAGTGCTGAGGAGTCTATAGCAACCTAAGATAATAGAAGTAGGAAGCTTGTAAAAAAAAAAAAAAAAAAACTTGAACTGGGTAAAAATCTGACCCATTAGTAGGAAAGCCCAAGGCCTTAATTTGGACCTAAGTGCCACTGAATAAAGCCTAACCTTTTATCATCACTAAATAGGTTATCATACTTTAACATTCTATAAGATTTCATAAATTATTAGGTACACAAGGAGTTAAAAATAAAAATAATTTCAACATTCCTTTCTCGAAGAAGGTTTATGTTGACGTGTATCTTTATCAATTTTGTAAAAAAAAAATCTCTTTTTATAAATTTTTTCATTAAAACTTGTAATTTTTATTATGAAAAATGAGAAAAATCTTTAAATACAATTTCAAATAATGAAATTACATCTTTTATATGCAAAAATTATATACACTAAAATGTGTTATAAAAAAAATAATCTAAAAATTTATAACTTTTATGTTAAACTTTTGTAAAAACTTAGCATGTATTACCTATAAAAGGTCCTATATCTTTCTTAAATATTTGAGTTATACTTTGACATGTGTTAAAAAATTTTGTAAGTTTATGAAAATTTAACATAAAAATCATAAAAAAATTTTAACTTCTATTTAAACTTTTATTTTTTACAAATTACAACTTCGTCATTTAAAGTTATATAAAGATTTTTTAAAAAATTCATTTCTATGTAAAAGTTATAATTTTTAATAAAAAATAATAAAAAAAATATAAACTTTTTTTATAAAACTTAAAAAATATTAATAAATGCAAATTTTTTTTACTCCCTATATGTCATATTTTGGGACTTATAATCATATTTGATAAATAAATGTATTCAGATTTGAACGAAACTTGATACAAAAATTAAGCATGAAGAAAAAATCACATGGGATAGATTTGAGAGAAAATACTCATGTAGATTATTTTTCCTATTTTCCCTGTTTTGTATATGTTTATATAATTTTGACTAAGATAACTTGTCTAGTATGAGTAGATAAGCACATAGTTGTAATCCTTGGATTTTTATATTCGCGTCGATATGTTGTGACGCATTAGAACTCTTTTGAGTTAGGAGAAAAGTCCATATGTCAACTCAAAAAAAGTATTTTTACATTTATCATTTGAACTTTGGCTTAGAATGATCTTTAGGGAGGAATATCTAATGACCTAAGGTAGACATTGAAGCACTAGTCTAGGGGGTCGAGTGTGTAACCTTGAGTTTCCTCTACACACTTAGAAGTTTGTAAGGAGACTTTTAAATATGAATAAAAAAGTAGTCCTCTTTAATTGAAATATAGTCCCATGAAATTTATCTACTTTTGACTGCATTTATCTATATTAATTTGAATTGTAAAAACACATCATGTTTGTCAATATGAATGACTTGATTGCCTTTATATGAGATTTAGTTACTATGTGCTATGTGATTTACACTT
Organism: Saraca asoca; assembly: GCA_026873985.1. Lineage (NCBI taxonomy): Eukaryota > Viridiplantae > Streptophyta > Magnoliopsida > Fabales > Fabaceae > Saraca > Saraca asoca. Next base: position 14,424 of record JANHAO010007340.1, read on the forward strand.
ATAGTTGCCTCGATGTGCTACAAATTATAGATGTTACTTATTATTTTCAAAACTCAGATGGTATATGATTAATTGACTGACTTATTTTCAGGTACTAATTGATTAAGTACCAAGCAAAGAGTTTAAGTGTCACACATTTTCACAATTGAGCTGCTAGACCATAATAGTTTGGTATCAGAGCATGGTTTGCTTTTTGGTTTTTCACTACACCCTATTAATACGCCATTATGTCAAAGAAAATGACTTCCGTTGAATGGTTTGATGCCACTAATGTTGCAATCAGGAATCTTGAAGGAGTAGTCAAGATTGTAAGAAATTTGGAAAGCAAAGAAATCCCTAAACTCTTCAAAAGGTGTCACGCCTTGATCCACGGAATATGACTAGCTTAGAAGGTCACCATCAGGAAACCCCCTACAAGCCTTACAATGTAATTACATACCAATGACTCACTATTTCATCAATCCATAATGAAATATTAATATATTAAATTCTAATGAAAATTCGACAGAGTTTCCTCTGTTTTCCAAACATTTGGCCTCAAAACCTATACAACACAAGGGCTACACGCCTACTACAACCTGTATAATATCACAATAATATATAATAGCCCAGACTATACAATCTATATCTTACTGGGCATCTAGCAATCATACACAACACATACATATATAATCCTACCAACTATCAGATTTTACACCACAATTATACCTTAAATCTCCACAAGAGGGGTCTACTTAATCAATGAGCAGATCCAAGTCCAAGATGAGGTGGAGAGGTTGTAGGTGTGTCCTCAGGTTCTGAAGAACATGAAAAAGAAGGGGTTAGCTTTATAGAAACTCAATGAGTAAATAATTCCATGATCACTTAAAAATCTCATTTAAAAATCATGTTTGAAAATATATATATATATATATAGCCGCGAAAGTATGCTTACCCGCTTAACATCATAACCTCACAACAAGTGTGGAAGTTTCATCCATAAAGAAAGTTAAACAATTGAAATATGATATTTGACAAAAAGAAATATGCGACAGTATATGATACTATAGAAAATACCCATCACGATGAGATCATAAGAAAATATTCAATAAGTTTTATAAAATATAATAACGCTTATGCAAAACAACCAACTGGAACCCCAATGGAAAAATTCTAGAGGTAACCGTAACATCACGAAATCACAAACAACCCTAAAATCCACATCTAATACACATGCCGAATATTCATATATTCAACAGCTCCACCCTCATTACGCCAATTTAATACGCATGCTGAATATTCCACCCTTATTATGCCATTACCTATTCCAATCACAAGTGTACTTGAGGGTTAGCAATAAATTTTTCAATGGGTCAATATCTCAAACTAATAATCTAAAAATATCATGTGACATGAAGATACTATTTTGGGTAAGCAACATTTAACAAAACTTACATAAATCGGCTGATGCATTTTTATATCTACTCATCACATAGAAAATAAAATTACCAATTCCAATGACATAACACAAGATGAAAATGCATAATTTAATCATAGCAAACCATTTCATGTACACGTACAACATATAAATATACTTTCGAAACCACTTTAATATATATTATTTAAAAGGATTTATAACATTTCAAATAATAAAATTATTTTGTGTTTACAGATAGGATTATTAAGTGATAAGGATTGTCTACTTATCTTAGAAAATCCTTAGAAAGCTAGGTCGGCTGAAGTTCCAAAATTGAATGTCAGTATACTTAATCCTTCGATAGGAACTCTACTGAAGCAAGACAATGCAAAATAACAAGAGAATTCCAAATTTCTTCCAGTTAGAATAGTAAGGGTTTTAAGGGAAATTTCTTGTGAACTAGCTATAGAGTTGCTATAGAATAAATCTTTTGTTTTAGGATTACTCACTACCCTCCAAAGTACAGGTGGGGAGCTAGGTCAGAGATGGATCGCCACCAGTAAGCTGACGGAGAAGCCAAACATACCAAGCTCGAAACAGGGGAGAGAGATCGCTGCCATTGCTGTGAGTCGATCCCCAGGAAGGAAGGTACTACCGGGAAGTAATCAAAGATGAGGAAAATTAGTAAGCTCACTGAACCATAGCGGCTAACGAAGAAATAGCTTAACCGAAGAAAAATTACAATGACAGGGAAGAAATTTCGACTTGGACACAAGAAGTAACATGCCAGAGGAAGCATCAGAAAGAGAGGAAGATGGCTGGACCATTGGGCGGTGACGGCGACAAACGAAGGAGATCGTCGGAGAGTAGAAGGAAGAGAAGCTTCGGGAAAAATATGGGTTGCGCAAGAAAGAAGGAGCAGTTGGGAAAAATATATACACAAAAGGAAATGGGGCAAATTACAGTTTGATCCCATGACTTTACACCAACTTCAAATAGGCCCTCCTGAAAAATAAGAAATTACAATCCGACCCCAGCAAAATTTAAGATTTTCACTTCGATCCTTCAATAACTAACTTTTTTTTTTAGGTATTACAAGGGGCCAAGAATTAGGAATCTCTCAAGCACCAAGTCTTGAATCTCAAATCTATCACGAAAGTCAAAGGCATAAGGACTAGTGCTCTACAATTTGGTGAGCGGCTTGTTATGATTAAGAATAATTAAAAGGATTTTGGGGATGCTATGAAAGACCTTGCCAATAAGGTGAAAGATGTTGTAACAACTCTTCGTGCTGAGATGAGAGACATAGCAACCTTAATAAAGGTATTGATGATGGCCATTGGGAACAGCTCGCAAAAGGGTGGTGCCTCAAAGTGAAGGGGGAAAGTGAAAATCCCCAAACCAAAGCAATATATAAAGGAGAGAGATGCACAAAACATTAAAAATTTTGTGTTTAATATGGACCAATATTTCCAAGCAGCTGGCATTACTTTTGAGAAAGAACAATTGAACCGAGCTACCATGTTCCTCACGGACAACACTAAAGTCTGGTGGAGGACTAAGTACCAAGCGATTCAAGAGGAAAGGTGTAGCATTAGTAGTTGGGAAGAGCTCAAGCAAGAATTAAAGGTACACTTCTATCCTGAAAATGTAAACTATCTAACTCACTAGAAATTGTGAAAGTTAAGACAAACAAGATCATTTCAGGAATACATGAAGATGTTTACAACCATTATATTGATATAAAGGACATGACTAAAAAAAAAAGCTATTCTAGTTCATGGAGGGATCTATTGCAAAAAATTGCCATAGAACTCCAAAGAAAGAGAATTGAAAGCTTCATGAAAGTAGTGATCGCGACTAAACGCTTGTCCGACTATGACATTAGCTTTCCTCAAATGAAGTCCCACGGAGGCAGCTTGAATACTACTAATGGCGACCAGTTAAGCAAGGGTGGCAATTCCAAAAGTGAGGGAGGAGATAATGGAGTGTTATCCCACTTGCAAATTTTAGAATCATCATGGATATCCATCAGCAAAGGAAAGTCTAAGACCCTAGTTTGTTTCTTATGCAATGAGCCTTACAGGATGGCAGAGTGTCTACAAAAGGCTACCTTAAATGTCTTACAAGCTAAACTTCAAGAAAAGTTACAACAAGGCGATGAGGATGATGATAAAGGTTTTGATAAGGACAATAATTCTTACACTAGGATTGGTGCAATCTAGTTCCTGTATTCCCATAAGTAGGAAGACAATGACAAAGCTTGATAGATCTCATCCCTATTAGGGATCTATTCACACAAGGAATTATGCAGGTCTGAGGTACCACCCCACATAGGAGCATAAAAGGTAATGGACAAAGTGCATCAAGAAAGATATGCAAAACAGGTAAATCTTTTTTAGGAATAAGTCTATTAAGAAGCCAGAGGCCATAATGTGTTTAAAGAGCCGCTACCTAACACATACAATTTTATTATATCTAATTATGAAGTTCTTACATGTAAAACCATTCACTTAGTCGCGAAAACCAACTGCTAGCAATAGCTTACATCTCTTTGAGAGTGTTGGAGTTTAGCCACAAAAGGAGCTTGTGGCAATGACCTTTAAGACTATGGCCCTAAAGTGTTGAAGACAATACGTTAGTGAAGTGCAAAGAAACAAGCAGAGAAGAAGTCAAGGGAGGAGCTCGGAGGAAGCAGACTGAAGATTTTATCAATATTGTGTTAGATTGAATTGTCAATGAGGGCATCGATGTTTTCAAGTGAGGGAAAATATCACAATTCAGGACTTATGACTAAATTCGACAAGCAAATGTGCTCAAATTCAGATGAAATTTGACACAAAAATTAAGCATGAAGATGAGATCATGTGGCATGAACTTGAGAGAAAATGCTCACATAGATTATTTTTCCTATTTTTCCCCATTTTGAAGGCGTTTATATAATTTTAACCATGTTAACTTATTCAATGCGAGTAGATAAGCAAATGGTTGTGATCCTTGAATTTTTATGTTCGCATCAATATGTTGTAGCACATTAGAATCCTTTTGAAATAGAAAAAAAGCCCTTATGTCAACTCAAAAAAAAATATATTTATTCTTATTATTTGAATTTTGGCTTAAAATACTCTCTAGGGGCGAGTGTTCGATAACCTGAGGTAGGTATTGAAACACTAGTTTAGGAGATTGAGTGTATGGTTCGAGTCTCCCCTACATACTCGGGAGTCTATAATAAGACTTTTAAATGTAAATAAAGAAGTAGTCCCTCTTCAATTAAAATATTATCCCACAATATTTATCTACATTTAGTCACATTTATCCTCATTTGTTTGAATTACATAAACAAATCATATTTGTCAATATGAATGACTTAGTTGCCTTTATATGTGATTTGGTTGTTATGTGCTATGTGTTTATGCTTATGGTTATCTCAATATACTATAAATTGTAAGTATTATCTGTTACTTTTAAAATTTAAATGATGTATGACCGATTGATTAATTTATTCTCATATATTTATTGATTAAATGTTGAATGAAGAATTTAAATATTATATATTCTAACAATCTAATTATCAAATCATGATACTGTACTAATATGGTAAAAATCCAATAGCATATAAAAAGAAGATAAAAAGAGACAGGCACGACGGCTTCATTGACATTGCTCGTAAAATCCCAATTAAGATTTTCATAGAAAATAATAATACTTATCGTGCTTTGTGAATGATTCTGAAAGGGAATATTATACAGTTTTGGGTAACTTTCTATAATGCGTTGCTATCAGAAGACAACACTCAATCACAACGAGATTACAAACAGTATTTTCCTTTGGCAAATGATTATAAATATTATTTAACAAATCAACATATTATTTTGATTTGCAAAACACGCCACGCGGCTTCAATGATAATGTTTTCAAAATCCCAGAAAGACATGGGTGTGATGTTGGTGGGGCAAACACCAAACGCAGGGTTCATTATACTATGTCTCTAATAATTGCAGGTAATCCTCAAAGTGAGATTTGGATGGTGTGCCACTGTTTAAAAAAAAAAAAAAAAAAACTAACACGAGACAAGCACTAATTTATTTTTTTCTATTATTTTTTTGAGTTTATTGAACTAAAAGAATAATTGGGAAGAGTTATAGATAGTTTATTTGTATTTTCTTATTTCCTTTAACTCAGATTTCAATATTCTTTGACTTTTTTAAAAAAATCTAAAAAGATTATTTATATAATTTAGAATTTCAAAAAAGTCGTTTGACATTCAACCTTATTTTATAGTTTAGGGAATTATTTGTATTTTATCCTATATAGTATAAATCTCACATAAGAATTTAAATTTTATTACATATAAAAAAAGCTTTTTTTATGTGTTTATATCTTAAAATTATGGTAAATTAATTAACATTAACAGAGTCCAAAAATTATAAATATTCTT
>JANHAO010007341.1:0-20261 GCA_026873985.1 Saraca asoca
GTGAATTTTATTTTGACAAGTAGTTATGCTAGAAAACTTACCCATTAGTGCACTTTTTTGTTAGAAGCCAACCTTGGCTTTTAGTTAATCTTTTACTACTTAGTAAAAAAAAAAGTAGCATTATCATAGGTTATTGTTTGTAATAGAAACACTCTACTCACCATCAAGTATGAAAAGTTTGCCATATATATATAAGCACTTTCCTTTTGTTGTTCTACTATTTAGATTTCAATATAAATTCACCAGTATTGCATGTAAATTACATGCTAAACCCCGATGAAACAATTATAAAGTCTTACTTTGTGTTGTGGGTATTTTTGGACATGTGAGCGTGGTGTTGGCACACAATAGCCATGCTATAACTTAGTTCAATGATGAGCTTGCGCAGCCACACAGTGACTGGTTTTGGTAACCAACAATAGTAGCGAAGCTCACATAGTGGCCATACAGACTAGGTTCAATGTTAACTAGTAACAATAACATGATGTTGAGCTCGCAGTGACCATGCAACACCTGGGTTCAATGATGAGCTCACATGCAGTGACCATGCAGCGCTTGGGTTCGATGATGAGCTTGCACACAGCGACCATGCAATGCATGGGTTTGATGATAAGCTCACATGCATTGACCATGTAGTGATTGGGTTCAAAGATGAGCTCACATAGCTATGAAGTAACTTGGTTTAATGATAAGCTTACATGCAACTACCATACAGTGACTGGCTTTAAAGATGAGCTCACATAACTATGTAGTAATTAGGTTCAATGACAAGCTCACATAGCCAAGCAATGATTGGATTCGATGATGAGTTCACACTATCCATTAAGTATTGAAAATGATGCAGGTTATCAGCAATAGTAGTGTATCATTCTAAGCCTAGTTCTAAATGTGAGCGTGGTGTTGAGCTCACACACAATGGCCATGCAATAAGATTGAGTTAAAGTGCACTCAAGATAGTAGTGGGTTGAAGTGTACTCAAGATAGTAGTGGGTTAAAGTGCACTTAAGACAACACTGATATGAAGTGCATTCAAGACAACACCGAGCTGAAGTGCACTCAAGATAACACTGGGCAAAAGTACACTGGACACAGCACCGAGCTAAAGTGTATTCAACACGGCATCGCAAGTTAAAGTGCATCTAAAATAACACCGATCTGAAGTATATTCAAGAAAGCATCATATGGTCATGTGGCCTCCATTGGCTAAACTTTCTTCAGTCAGCCTTGCAAGCTGAAGTGTATTCAATCAGTCATCCCTGTGAGCTGAACAACATCATGCTTTTGTTCAGACAGCAAGAAGGGATTTCATCAGTATTGTAATAGAGGGTTAGAAGTAGAGCAGTAGCTTGTTGCTAACTTGGTCCGTTGTTGAGTGCCTTTGCCTGAGTTCCTTACTTGTGGAAGAGTCACGGCAGAGCTCCTTGCCACAGTTGGAGTTTCGATACTGGATGGTATAAGTTGACGTTAAACACCTCACAACAGTCAACTATCACCTTGTTTCAGCTAAGCAGCTTAAGGATTTAACTACTTGAGCTAACTTTATGCAACACCACCAAAGTCACTCCCAAAAACCAACTACCATCATCCATATCTTCTAGCCATCACCACAGCTTGTAGAACTAGCCAAACCAGCAGCAACAAATAAAGTTTTATTCAGGTCAATGCTGCAGCTGGTTGTCTTTATATAGCTCAAAAGCTTATTCTTAAGCTAATGCAAAGCTAGAGCTATTTTAGGGAGTGTGTTTAATACTGAAGAAGAGCTCCATTTACAACAACATTTAAGGTCCAAGTTTGTACTAAAAACTTAGCAAAGGTGAGTTATTAGTTTGTTCTGAAATTGAAAACCCAGAGCTTTATTTGAGGGCACTAGGCGAACTTGGTCAGTTTGGTAGAGAGCCAAAATTATGCTCCAACAAGCACCAGAGATGATTAAAAAAAAAAGAAGGTTGAGCTCTAGTTTCTAGCTAAGCTTTAACCCTCAGCTCTCAGGTCAAGCTCTAGCTCCCAACTCTCAAATCGAGCTCCCAGCCCTCAAGTCGAGCTCTAGCTCCTAGGTCTCAGGTTGAGCTTTTGCTCCCAGTTCTTAGGTCACGAGATCTAGTTATTAATTCTCAAGACGAGGTCTAGCTCTTAGTAATCTCTAGCATGGATACAGAACACCAAAGTCTAGTCAGCAGCCAGAGGCATATACTTCTAACTGACAAACCAGCCCCCCAAAAATCAACAGTGAGTTACCTACCATTTATTGCTTGATGCGACTGAAAAAATCGATTTACATGTTGTCAAATTATATTTATAACTCTGCTTCTATAAATAAGGGAAAAAATCATTGTATAAGGAGAAAAAAATACATGCAGAAACTCTGCCAAAAAATAGTGAGAAATGTATATATTGTTACTCTGCTAAACAATATAGAAATCACACAATAGTAAATACAACTACCATGCACATAGGGGTCTACTGACTTTAGCTTAACAATGTTAAAAAACTCTTGGTATTCTTTGTTCTTCCTCCCTTACTTCCTTACTATTTTGTACAAAATTTGGAGTTTGGGGTTTTATGGACTTCTTTTCGAGTTGACCGAATTTTACCGTCAACACTTTGCTTGATGTTATTTGCAAGCACATGGCTTCTATGCTTCTTTAATTTGTTTATGATATTTTTTTTATGCTGTCTTAATTGTGTTTTGACTCATATGACAATAAACCTAATCCAACAAAAATTATTCATTACTTCATTACAAACTTTAGCTTTCACAATCTAGTAGCATGTAATTATATGTTTCTCACTTTTCAACAATTTTTATTTTTACAGCTTTAGTTTTTTAACATAATTAACTATTAATCATTTCGTAACTAAGAATTTATTAATTATTAATTATTCCTTTATAAATTTGAGATTCACCTCCTAAGCTATCATGTATTAATTTTAGTAACAAATTAAAATAAATCATGTATACAAATAATATACATTATTCAAATATTCTTTTCACTATTATAAATATTTAATTTATCATATGCATAAAATAATTGTCAAATTTTATTTTATTATTATCACATATTTCATGAAATTATTATAAAATGGGCTCAAAACTAGTTAGATATGTTTCAAGCAATGTGTGCGCGCTCTCAACATGACAGTTGGCAGTGCTTATTCTTGGTGTTTGGGGTAGTCAGCATCTCATTTTCAAATACGCCAAATATCCGGATCTCCTCAACAATTGGTGGTCACTCAATTCATAATGATACTTGAAGGCTGTTATTTCCATGCCTTTTCTTTTACCATATTACGGTCTGGCCCTAACTCATCCCCATTATACAAGACAATGCCATATCATCTTAATGGCTTTTTTTTTATTATTAATTTTCTTTATCCAGTCATGAAATTTGTCCTAACTTTCATCCTTATCAATAACTTATAATGTCACTTTGATACGTTCTTCGTTACAATGGTATATTACTATTCTATTGCACACCTAATCCATTTGATCATATACCTCCTTTCCTATGTTTGTATACTTCATTTGTACTATCAATTTCTACAAAACTTTTTATGGATATGTTCTTTTCATATCGAGATTTTTGTGCTTTTTTATATTCATTTGGTAGAAGTTTCATTTATCTTTGAAAAATATATCAACAAAAATAATTTTCCATAAAAATCTATTTCTTAAGATTGGAGGTTGGAGATAGAAAATCGACGAGAGTCTTGATTCTTAAAAATCTTAATGTTCTCATTCTTATGTATAGTAATTTTAAATTGATTCTTTTAAAAATTTAAATTTTATATATGTTTTACAAAATTCTAATACTTAACCTTTTTTAAGTTAAAAATTTTGATTTCATTATTGTTTAAAAAACTATTATAAAACTTATGAAGAAATAATAGGATAAATTGAAATAGTCAAATCAACAGATATATTGAATCATATTACAATTTATTAGATTTGTACATATAAATTTAATTAATAGTAATAAAATCATACTTGACATTATATGAGAATTCGTGATAGCAAAACACTTTTTAATAGGTTCATCCCTTATAATCTTAACAGAGAAAAATGAGAGAAAACTATATTTGAAGTTTTAATGAGGCAACTACAGCTTTACTATGGTATACTTAGAGACTTACCTTGTTGTAACCCTACTAGGCCAACTGGCCTATCATTATTGGCCCACTGACAAGGCTTACACCATTAAAGTTCATTAATGGCCTTTGTGTCATTACAGGTCCAATAATTACATCACATAATTAATTGACATATAATAATTTAGTTGTTGTGACATTCATTCAATTAGATATATATGATTTATTATACTATGGTAGTCCACATAGGAAAATTTCAACAATCTTTTACTTGGACAACATGGTTTAATAAATGAGAACTTGGATTAAATATGTGGCCACAACGATGAATATCAATAACAATAATAACAATGACACCATTACAATCATAGGTAAAGCATAAGTACCCAATAAAGCTGATCATCAAATCTGATAAGGATGTTAATGTTATATATATCTTAAATACTTATGTTCCAATGACCAAAACTTAATATGGAATGTGCGAGAACCAAATATACATATCAAAATATGATAATATATATATATATATATCTTTATGAAATGGTTCATACATCCATGTAAGATGCCAAATGAGAATTAATATTCTTAACACAATAGTGAGACAGGGTCTAAATGTCTCCAATAACATGCCATAATCAGATAATGTACATAAAAATAATATATGACAAAACATGAATATATCATTATGAATATTTCACTAATCTCAAGATAATAATATTTCAATTAGAAACATGAAACTCCTATTAATCCTAAACACCAAAAAGCTTAGCCAAACTCATTCTAATCACTTATTTGTGAATATATTTTTTTAAACCTAAGTCTTTGGTTAGTAGATCCACAAGCATACGATTAGTGGCAATATGTATAATACTTGCATATCTTTTTTCTTTAAGAAATTGATATTTAATATCAAAATATTTGTACAGGCAGTATTTTCATGATTATTTTGAAAGGAGTTCACTATGACAATACTATTATAACATATGATTAAGGACTTAAATATGCTCTTTACAACTTTGAATTCAGATATTATATTCATTAACCAAATAGCTTCACAAATGGCTTCACAACATGCAACACATTCTGCCTTTATAATACAGGTTGTTGTAATTGACTGCTCAATGGTTTTCACGGTATAGCTTCTCTTATGATCATAAAGATATTTTCAGATATTAGTATCATGTCATCTGGATAGTTCACAAAATCAAAGTCAAAGTAGCCTACAACAATCATATCACTAGATTTGCAAGAGGTTAGCACAAAGATTCTTTGTACCTTATAGGTATTCCATAACTTTCTTCACAGTAGTCCAATATTTCTGACCAAGATTACTCAAATATCTTCTAAATACACTAAACCAAGCGACATCAAAATATGTACATACTTGGGCATACAACAGGCTACTAATAATAGAAGCATATGAGATTTACTTTAATCTTTACATTATTTTGAGGATACTGGGCTATAAAAAAAATTCTCACCCCTCTGAAAGGATGTAATACTGAAAGCACATGAAACATATTGAACCTATAAAGTGCATTTTCAGCATATAATCTTTGGGACAAGCCAAGAAAACCCAAGATATGTCATGATGGATCCATAAGCCCCTATATAAAAGAGGCATCATTAAGATCTTTCATATATAAAATATATAGATAGTGTATACTTTATCTCAATCATAGGGCTCATAACATTGTTCTTAAGGAGAATATCATCTACATGAGACTCGAATATCAAATATGTCAATACCTAACTTAAAACAGATGCACAATCTACATCATTCTCCTTGAGCACAAGAGAATCAATAATCTCAATAACCTTGAGATACTATTGTTTAGATATTTTATTCAAATTATATTTATGAATCATTTCAATTTACATACTAAGACTTCTTTACTCTTCTCTTAGAAATCATATGACTATTTCACACAAATAGTTTCTGGTTAATCACTATTCAAGAAGGCCATTATGTATTTGGTAAAGCTCTAGGTCAAAATGAGCCACTGGTGCCATAACAACTTGAAACAAGTCTTCAATGAAAACAGATAAAAAAACATTCTACAATCAAAGCCTTCTTTTTAAATGTAACCCTTTGCCACTAATATGCTTTATACCTCTTAATCACCCTTTCAGTACCCTTTGATTCTAAAGACTCTTTTGCATCTAATAGACTTTTAACCAGCAAATAACTCTATATAATGTCACACATCATTATGGATCATCAAAACAATCCAACATTCGTAGCCTTCATCCATTCAATAGAATCAAGACTTGAAATAGCTTATTGAAAACATTAGTGAGATCATTACCATCATTGATGTCAAATTCACACTCTTGTAGGTATACCACATAGTCATTGATAACTTCTAATCTATGAATCATCTAGAGTTTCATCAAGGATGTTTTATTTACAAGACTTCATTTTTTTTTCTACTACCAGAGGAGCATTAAACTCTACAACTTATACCATCTATTTTATCATACGTTATATTGGGCCAATTCGGTTTATTTCAGCTAGTAATGGTTCTAATGGAATAGTAACTTGTACCTCTCTAAAAGAGATATTACATAGTCTTTCACTTTCACTATCTAACTAATAAACAAAACAAGGTCCTTTAATAACCCTGGTAGTGTGGATCAAATAATAAAATTTACTACTTTTATAGCCCTAATGACATCCAACAAAGTGACTATCAATAGTCTTTGACTCAAGTTATTTAATAGATGGATCATATGGCTTCACTTTAGCCTTGTAACCCTAGACATGGAAATTCCTAAAACTAGGCTTTTCCCATACAACAAATCATATGGGGTTTTAAATACAAACTTACTAGGAATTTGATTCAGTGTATACACTACAATTTTTAAAGTATCACCTTATACAAAGTCTAGTAAAATTTGATACATCAACATGTATCTGATTATGTCTATGAGCATGTAATTCAACTTTCTTATGATTCAATCCTATTCAAGAATTCTAAGCATAAGGTTGTTAACCTAAAAAAAAAAATCACAATTTTGGAGATATCTTATTAAAGAATCAAAATTTACATCAATTTATTATATCTTCATAATACTTATCACCTTTATCAAAACTGATACACTTGATTTTCTTATCATTTTTTTTTAGTTCTTACTCAACTTTCAACACCCTAAAAGAATTTAAGGATTTCAACATTTCGGTGGATATTTCCACCTAACAAAAAAAAATGATCAATCACTAATAAAGAAGAAATATTAGTATCCACCTATAGTACTCGACATAATCACTCTACTTACATTATTATGGATTAACTTCAATACATGCAACCTTTTGGTTCACTAACTTGAGTAGGGAGTATCTTCCTTGATGCAACCAATACACACATAAAAAATGATAAGTCTAGGTCATAAAGAATCTCTTCTTTTATCAATTACTCCATCCTTTCGTGGAGATATCACTTAGACACCTATTCTATAGTATTGAGGATCTCACATTAATTGTAACCTTTTGTATCTAATCATAGTATTTAATTGACAAACTCTCTAATTTCCAAATGGTAACTACTTTTACATATTCATCTTACATATTTTCACTATTTCCAATTTGACTATTTACTTTTATCACTTGGCTTTCTTTTGTTTCTTAACACTTATAATAAATTTGTAATGCAAATTATTGAACCTTCATCTAACCACCAAGTATTCGATAGAATATCTCATTAGAACCAGCGAAATATCTTAGTTTATTATAATACGCACCCAAATCAGCTTCCTTATTACTCAAAATTAGTTTTTTTTGTGTGATTTATTTCCATGCTCAGCACTCAATTCGTGTGAAACAAAGTGAGCATAGAGATCTTTCAATTCTTACGCCATCTTCTGTTTGACTAACTATAGAGGTATTTTTACTGAAAGTTTATTCACCCTCTTGGGTGTAATGTGATATTTCAAAAACATTAATTTGAACCAGATGAGACTCTTAAATATGCTAAATCAAATAACTATTTTTTTACATCCACTTTCATGCCCATGAACGATCATAACAATATACTGGTTCCATAATATACTCACTAATTCCATTAACAACATCCTAAAACAGTTTTATCCAACAACGAGAGGTAATATTCTTTTCAGCCTTGTCGAACTTTAAAAACTTAGTTACAAAATTTATAATCACTTTGGTATTTGAAGAGTTAACAATATCTTTCATGATGATCTTATCCTTGATATATATCATAACCATCAAGTACACTCTATTAGAGTGTGTCCACTTTCTACGAAGAGCCCTTCTGTAACAGGAGTCATCATTTATCTTTGGCTTTCTCTTTCTTTCTCTCTCTCTCTCTCTCTCTTCATGTCGAATATGAAATTTGGTTATTGCTAAATATAATATCAACAATTTAGACTAAATATCTTCCACTCAGCCCAATCCTCATAATTTGTCTCAATGACTGTTTTCACGATAACCAATCGCATAGGTAATAAAAGATCTAGGAAATAACAATTTATGAAATTCATTATAAATTTTCAAAATTGCATGTTCAATGTAGTCATGTTATAATATTTCCTCAATAACTATGTAATTCCAAATAATATTACATTATAAAACCCAATACCGATAAGGCATTTAAGGCTTCATAATATAACACAAAAATTAAATTCTATATTCGATAGGATATTTAAAATTTTATGAACATAACAAAAAATCCTAACACTCATATTATCACCAACAAACTATGTTAATAATATTACACTAATAGGGCATATATATTACTAACATAACACTCTCCTAGAAACAATTTCAAAATTTAATTTTAGTAAAATTTTATGCAACTGGTTACATAATAGGTAAGTACACAATTATACAAAATTTTATAGCATATTATGAGTAAAATTGATTCTTATATAATTTTATAAATTACACACAACAATCCATCACCTCTACGATGGTATCATTTTTATCACAATCTACCTCTTCTATGGTGGCACGTGACCCGACACATTACTAAATCGAGTAGCCAACTATATATTCAAATCTGGCTCAAATTACAAACTCATTCAATTTAGCCATTTTCTTTTTATAAAATTCTTGCATAAATTTCTTTACCCACATCATTCTTTAATAAAACACTCCATCAATTTCAAAAAATTTGCACTTGTTTGTGCAATTGGAAAGACTAAAACTAATTTTAGTTTTCAGGAAAAATTCCTATCAAAAAATTTGAAAACTGATACCATAAAATTTTGGGTTTTTAAGAATTGATTGAGGGCTTTTATCTACCTCATCATTCTATTAATTAAAACACAATCAATTTGAATAAATACCATGGAATTGGATCAATTTTTTTTTTAAAAAAAAAAACCCTCTTCTTGAATGGATATTAAGAAATTTTGAAACTGAGCAACTTTCCAACAGTATTTATTCAAATTATTTTGTGCCTTTTACACATAACAAACTCTCAAGATGTAATCATAAATTAAATTGAAAAAAAAAATCTTCTATATATGTTGAATTTATAAATTGAATTTTCTTAAAAAAAATTCTAGTTGTATCGATTCATGATTTCACTTCAAGAAGGTTTACAAAAAAAAAATTGTAACCAATTTGGAAATACATAAAGCCAAAATTATAAATGAATCTCACGTTCTCATATCTATAATAATTTTACATCTTAAATTATGAATTATATAAAATTTCAAAAAAAAATTGCACAAATTTAAACTTTTGTAGCATGAAAAAAAATTGGCTCTAATACCAATTAAAGAAATAATTGGATAAATTGAAATAGTCAAATCAATAAATCTATTAAATCATATTATAATACATCAGATTTGTACACATAAATTTAATTAATAGTAATGAAATCATACCTGACATTACATGAGAATTCATGATAGCAAAGCACTCCTTAATAGTTTCACTCTTTATAACCTTAGCAAAGAAAAATGAGAGAAAACTATATCTGAAATCTCAATAGGGCAAATATAGCTATGTTATGGTATAAGTAGGAACCTACCTTGTTGTAGTCCTTTTTAGCTAATTGACCCATCATCATTGGCCCAGTGATAAGAATTACACCACTAAAGTTTATCAATAGCCTAGATGTTAGATCTAATAATTAGATCACATAATTAATTGATCCATTGTTGTAATATTCATTCAATCCAATATATATAATTTATTATACTACAGTGGTCAAATTAGAAAATTCCAACAACTTATACAATAATAAATGATTCAAAACTTATCTATCACATCATAAAATCTATTTAGATGTTATAATCTGGTACTTGCATAATTACTCTCGTGAAATCATATGTTTTACCTTCAAATTAAAACTAACACAACTAAACAACAGTTTTGGTGATAGCAGCATTTGAGAAATATCTTTGTAAGATTCCAACTAACACATATCAAGATGGTGGAGTGAATCTAAGCCATTCTTTTTCTCTGTTGAGCCAAGGTTTTCTAAGTAATAGATGAAGCTCGGTAGTTGGGAACAACTATCATCCTCAAATTCCCATCATTTGGCTTATCTATAACCCAAAAAGATGAATTTTGTAGACCATTGAACCAGTCAGAGTTGCCTCATACAATGACAGAGAGAGTCTTTTATTCAATTGATTTGATTTGCAGAAAATTTTGCAAAAATTAAAAAATATTTAAATTATTTAATTAGTTATTAACTCAAAAAATTGAAAAAAGTTTTATTTTTAATAAAATATAGAACGTTACTTATCCAATCTCATAGATAAATTTTATTTTTTTTATATTTTTAATAAAATAAAATATAAAATTATTCTTATAAAATTTAAATAATAACAAAAGTATTATTGTAGGTTATTTTTGGTACCATATGAATAGGTTGACAAAAGCCTAATGGACAGACTCAACTAGCAAAGGCCTAGCTTATCTAGAATAAGGTCACTGGACCAAGGTACCAAGTCGCTAAATGCAAGCTAAGATCACTAGTCAACACAGGTCAAGCAGTAACCTCAGGTTGTGAAAGCAAGGCCAGCTTGCAGCTTAAAGAAAAAGTCTTCAACCATTAGGAAAGCTCATCTAATCTCCTATTTTGGCAAGAGTCTATTATAACCATCTATCCTGATCTACTATATAATCCTAATCAAGTCATGATACTTATATGTTATAGATTTACACTCAAACTGTAACCTCCCAACTATTATAAAAAAGGATGAAATCATTGTACATAAAGATACAACATAATATACGATCATCAGATATAATATACTCAACAAAAGGTTATAAAAGCTATAGACGTAAAAGTCAAACTGACTTTAGCCAAATCACGTTAAAAATGTCTGGTGTCTCCTTGTTCTTCCTCTTTCTCTATCTCTTTCTCCTTTCATATTCAAATCTGCAGTTTGGGGTTTAGAACTTGGGTTGATTAGATTTTACCATCAATATTTTGGAGTTAAAAGGAAAGCCCTAAATTGCTTTCACCATTATTTTTCGATGGCTAGAGGAAGAACCACCAAAAGTTTAGATGTTGCAGTTGGCTAATAAGATGTTCGTATAGAACATCAAGAGGATTTAGTTCTCCATGCAGGTACTTTCATTGTCCTCACTGTAGGTGTTGCCACCAATATACCACTAGCAGCCTCACACTAACCTGATATCATTGATGGAATATAAGCATGGCATCAGTGTCACAAAGCATTGGAGAAAATGGTAAGAGAGTTGGCTGATGCAATTAGGGCATTAACTCAGACACGAGCCTCGGGCTCACAAGAGCAAGTTGAGGGGTGTTAGACAGAAAGATGGTCTCTAATCGTTACAGAAATGAGCTCAGGAAGAGGGGCTAACTAGAGAAGAATGTCAGTATACTCATTCAACTCACTTTACCTACTCATGACCAAGGTCGAAGGTCTATTGAGTTTGTGAAGAAGATGAAGAAGACCATCAATAATGTGAAGGTTTACGTCAAGCTGAAAGATAAAAAAGGACTAATAGGAGACATGCCTTAGACTAAAACTTATCAGGCTACGAGTAGGGGAAGCACAGAACTTCAGACCACCACAGAAAAAAGAGCCGACCATCTCCCAGCCGTTAATCTGAAACTCAATATCACATGGTGGAGAAGCTGCTTCAAAAGGTAAAATAATTAGAACAATGCCCTTAGACTTAGGACCATCGAGATTGTTATCACGGAAGGATGTCATTCACCAGGAAGATTGAGAAAGAGCCTCTCCGATACAGGTTCAAAGTTCCTACTATCCCGCTATACAACAGGGGTAGTGACCTATATGACCACCTGGACGCATTTAACATATAAATGGATCTTTAGATGACCAATCCTTTAGTCAAGTGTCATGTTTTTCTAGCCACTCTAGGTGACTTACCTTGAACATGGTTTAGGAATCTCAAAGCTCATAGCTTTGATGATTGGGAAGAATGCTAGAGGAGATTCATTAATCAGTACAAGGCACTAAGGAGACAGTTCACACCCCTTGTCTCCTCGTAACAGTCTTCCAACGAAAGAGCAAATTACTGAAGGACTATATTACCTAGTTCAGACATGAGGTTAGTAATGTAGAAAATCTATTAGATGAAAGCATCTTAATAGTGATCTCAGCGGGACTCTACAAAGATGGGAAGCTATATGAGAGCATATACAAGTCTCTGATAAAGGACTTGGGAGAATTATACGAGTGAGCTACCAAAGAGATCAGGTGGGAGGAAACCTTTAGCCTTAAGCCCAAAGATGACGCAAACAACTCAAACCAGAGAAAAAAGAGGAACAATGCCAAGAATAGCAAGGAGAGTCAAGGAGACGATCCTAAAAACTAAGTCGCAAAGAAGGCTAGAAACAAGCAACCTCAGCGTAAAAGTCATCACAATAGCTATAGTATCCTATCGGATACTCTAGAAAGGATCTTCACAATCGAAAAGGAAAGGGAAGATTTTGGGAAGCCTAACCCCATAAGAACTCCCAATCAGTTCAGAAATAAGAACAAGCATTATGCTTATCATGATGAAATCGGGCATGACATCTCGAAATGCAAGGCACTTAAGGACGTAATTGAGGATCTAATCAAGAGAGGTCACTTAAGAGATTATGTGGTGCGACCAGCGGAACAATAACCTCAGCAGCATCAGCAACCTGGACGACAACAACGCCAACAAAATATCGAGCAGGAAGATGCACCCTTGGTAAAAACTA
This sequence comes from Saraca asoca, assembly GCA_026873985.1. Taxonomy (NCBI): domain Eukaryota; kingdom Viridiplantae; phylum Streptophyta; class Magnoliopsida; order Fabales; family Fabaceae; genus Saraca; species Saraca asoca. Next base: position 13,254 of record JANHAO010007341.1, read on the forward strand.
TATTTACCATTCACGGTGGGCCTTTTGTTACAGGTACCTTGGATGGGTCTAATGAATGCTACCTACCAGAAGCAGAACGCATCCTATTTATCAGACACAGAGAATTTGAGAGTCCCACTAAGAAGGCAAGGATGACCTCGAATAGTATCACCTTCACAGATGAAGACGCACATGGAGTACATTCCCTCCCATAACGATGCATTGGTTATTCGAGCTAGAATTGGTGATGCTAAGGTATAAAGGGTTGTGATTGATACAGACAGCTTGGTGAATCTAATGTATAATAAATGTTTGAATAGATGGGTCTGAGCACAAGTCAAATGGAGCCTTTTCCAAAGCCCTTTTATGGATTCATTGGAGATGTAACAGTACAATAGGGTAGATTAGGCTTCTTATTACTCTTAGAGACTCAGATTGCTAGGTAACCATATTGGCAGATTTTCTGATCATGAACTGTCCCTCAGCATATAATGCAGTGTTAGGGTGACCTACGATCAATAATCTAAGAATGGTCACGTCAACTAGGACACTAACCATTAGGTTGCTGACCCCCAACAGATTAGGATGTATGCGAGGTGACCAACACATAGCTCAACATTGCTATGAGAATGAAGTCAAACTAGGGATAAGAGGGAAGAAGGTTAATGAGATTTTTGGTAGAGAGCCTTGAGTTGGGATTGCTACACGACTCTACCCATATTATTAATGAACTTGAAATACCAGCAAGCTATCGCCCTTCTAATCCGGAAGCAAAGCACTTTTGATCCAGAAATGAGCACTTAACCTCTTGAATCCAGAAGGGGCAGTCAACTTGACATATAAAGACTTGGCACTGTATGTGACTAACTATTCAGAACCTCATGCAACCTACTCTTTAGCACCGCATTTGATTAACTATTTGACACTGCATGCAACCTACTCTTTGGCATTACATGTAACCAACTATCTAGCACCGCATGCGACCTACTATTTGGCACTATATATGACCTACTCTTTGGCATTGTATGTGACCAACTATTCAGCACCACATGCGACCTACTCTCTGGCATTGTATGCAACCTACTATTCAATACCACATACAACCTACTCTTTGGCACTATATGTGACCAACTATTCGACACCACATACGACCTACTCTTTAGCACCGTATGCGACCTACTGTTCAGCACCGTATATGATCTACTTTTTGGCGTTGCATATGACTAACTATCGAGCACCACATGCGCCTTACTCTCTGGCATTGTATGTGACCTACTATTTGACACCACATATAACCTACTATTTGGCACTGCATGTGACCTACTATCTGGCATTGCATGCGACCTACTACTCAGCACTACATTCATGCTACCCTCTAAGTAACAAGCTTGCCGTAGCACAACTTACCTATGCACTTAACTCGTGCACCAAAACACATTACATATTCTTGTGGTTTGCAATCTAAGGAACATTAATGTGACTGATTGGTCACTCGACTTGGTTAATATTCATTAAGTTGTGGTTTGTAGGAATTTATCTATCCCACTTGGCACAAAACTTGGAAAAAAATTGAAAATATTACATAAAGTTCATTAAAACCTTATTCAACAAGGTGAACATACATAAATTCAAAAGTACAGATTAAAATAAGCCTACAGCCATTATGGCCCTTGAAGGCTAAACTGAATCCCTAACGAAGCAAGTCATACATTAGATCATTCTTAAGCTACTTTTTAAAGACAAGAGCTTGTCCCTTAACTGCATCATTATGGGAGCATCCTAAGGAAACTGGATAGCTGGGTTAAGAGATTTGAAGAAAATGGACCAAAGTCGCAAGCACCACCGTGAGGACATAATCTAAGATCTGTATAAAACTCCCTGGAATCCTCGAATAAGAATTCTCCATAAGAAATTCCTATGCAGCAGGCCATACACACCTCGGGTCACCTGACCATCAAAAGGAAGGAAGCTCATCTAGTAAGGACCGCCGGGACATTAAATCCTAGAAGCAGGAAACAGGGCACTGATTTCTAAAAAGAAGGAAAGGGTTCTCCTCACCCTATATAGTTTGAATAGCTTGAAGTATCGGTCAAATACCCTCGGTCCAATAGGCTAGCGAAAAATAGGGCTTTGTCATTACTACACTGATGGTTACGAAAAGGTACGCACATTTAATATGGTAATGATGGTATGAGCATATAAAATGACACAATAGAAACTAATCGCAATCTCTAACTTTTACCAATGAACTTCAGCTCCTAGTCCGTAGATTGCATTGAGAGTTGGGAGGCTAATGTTGTGGGTAATTTCTGGTACCGCATAAATAGGTTGGTAAAAGCCCAGTGGACATACTCAGCTAGCAAATGCCCCACTCATCTGGAATGACGCCACCAGGCCAAGATACTAGGTCGCTAAATGCAGGCCAAGATCGCTAATCAATGTGGGTTAAGCAGCAACCTCAAGTCACGAGAGCAAAGCCTTGCTTGCAGCTCGAAGAAAGAGTCCTCAACCATCGGGAAAGCTTGTCTAGTCTCCTATTTTGATAGGAGTCTATTATAATCATTTATCCTGATCTACTATATAATCCTAATCAAGTCATGTTGCTTATCTGTTATACATTTATACTCAAACTGTAACCCCCTGACTATTATAAAAGGGAATGAAATCATTGTTGTTGACGCCAAAATTTGGTTAATGCAAAAGACCAAACTTCAGCGAATAGAAAGTGATTCAGCGAACCCCTACCTGCAACCTAGTGTATTAGTCTGGAGAAGAAGAAGAAGAAAGCATAGTAGGCAGCATAGTTTTTTAATGTGGTTTAGCCAAAGTCCTTCTTTGGACCCCTACGTCCACGATGATCCTTTTATTCCTGGAAAATGCTTGCAGTATACATAGTTTTATAGGAGCTTCTCTCTAGTGAGCTCCATGGCTCATTCTCTCAGAGCTCTCTCTTCTCTCTCTATGAGTTACCACGGACTCTCTCAGAATGTCCCCTTACAAAATGAGTTCCCTCCCCCTTTTATTACATAGAGCCTAAACACAAAAGGCTAAACCTTCCTTTCTGCTATTGCAGGTTCTCCATCAGTCAGCCAGTGCTGACTGCCTCTTCCTTGGTTTGCATGCCCAGCTGGGCCTTGGCTGAGGAAGGCTTCTTTTAGCGGGCTGGGCTCCATTAAGCTGGGCCTTTTGCTAGCCCAAAAATACATACAACATAAGTCCCCAACTCGCAGTGCATTCTGCAGACTGGGAGTTGAATTTCTACTGGCAAAGGCTCATCACGCTGATCCTGTTGCTTGGTCTTACGTGCTCTCGTAATTGGAACGCTCTGCTTGCTGCCACGCATACCTTTCGCGGACCTGAGCTACTACTGTTTGATTGTTGCATGGGCTTACCAGGTCTACATATGGAACCATCCAGGCATACGGCTATGAAGATCGGATTGTAGCATATTGTGAATTTTATACTGAAGTTGGCCACAGATGGTTGTGAGCTGTCGAACGGCATATCGGATGTCAAACTTGGATTACATCTGCGTGGGGTTGTGATCAACCGAAGCTGCTGCACAGTTGAAGGAAGCGTCCCACATGCCCGGAGCCGTCTCGGTATGGCTCCACTGCCATAAATTCTTTGGGATGTTCACGGATGGCTCGAGTGCGAGGATTAGGTTGTCGTATAAACTGTAAGAATGATATGGCAGCAAGCTATGGTTGGGGCATGCACTCAGGATACGATGGGCCATTACACCGCTACTACATGGTGGCGGGCTTTCGACTGCTATCTGATGGCTATAAAAACTAAATCGTAACATGCTGTGATCTTTGACGCCGAAACACAACTGCTGCTATTGCTGGTGAAGGCCAACACACTCTACATGGCCAGGTGTGATCAACATGATGCTATTTGTGACTGGCAAACATCAGACCCATTCTTTGCATATCATCGTGCGGGTTTGTCATCGGGGATTTGGTTTCGTGCTTGGCAGCTGAACGATCCCAAGTCAAGTCTTGTTGCACATCCATTGCGTGGACTTCATCTTTATACTCTCGTTTGGTTCAGAACGACACCGGTTACATGGCTAAGGTTTGGACTCGTCACCGATTCGGAGCAGTTGAAGCCAGACATAGATGTTGCGTGATTTGCAAGTTCACTTATAAGGCCAAAAAGGGACCAGTTCAGGGTGAAACTGTCACTTCAGCTTGTAAAAACTCGACCGGTGAGGGGGTCCATAATGGCATTCAACTGTCTCTATGGTCATAAATTCACCCTTGGATCCAATACCGCATGGCTATTCCATCGTCTAGCTACCGAATCAGGACTGTAAGATGGTGAGAGATCATCATCGACCTTGGTTATCGCATGGCCGTGCTGGCTCATGAGAGATCTGGGTCTTGCATGGCTGGAGTGGGGGCTGGTCACTGCACTCAATTTCTACATGGGTGCAAGGGAAAATGCCGCTGGTCCATGTCGCAGCCATTCCCCATATGGTCACGTGCTATCATAGGCCTCTGTCGCAGGTTCGCCGTTGCGAGGGAAACGCTGGAGAGATGGAAGCTAACTGTGTTATGCTTTCTGTGGCTTTTGGGTTCCTTTTGACATCTCTACTGTTGACACTTTCGATTGCTGGACTTATGCGCGCTATGGCTGGACTAGTACTTGAGGGCTTCTTACTCATCCAGGTATGCCTAGGGCTTTTATGAACTTTGTCGAGTGGACACATAAGGTCCTGTCCCTTGTCACAGAGGATATCCTTCTTCATTTCCAATTACTTGGTGCTGTAGAAGCACTGGCTACCATTTTCGAGGGAAGAAACAAATCACCAAATATTTCATTAAATATGCTCGTACTGTTGATGCTGTAGACGTTGACTCTACAACAAAAGGTATAGGCCGTATAACTTCACGGTTAACATCTTCCCTTGTCAAAGAGGTTTCATCATCTATTTTGGAGTTGTTTTCATAGGGTGAGGGTGATGGTTCATAGCATAGGGGTTGCTTAGCTTTAACTGAACTTGCTTGTAGAGGTTTACTGCATGGCGAGGTTCGCCATGGTGCAAACTGTCGCATTGTGAGGATCGAATTGTTGCACTTTACTAGCCCGACGTTGAGATGAGATGTGGCTGATTGTGAGTTTGCCATGATGAGGACCGTGGTAGGGTTATACGCTTTGAGTTGTCTGGGTTCATCATCATGCGAGTTTGACGTCAAGCCATCAATGTCCGGCCGAGGAGTGTGGACTTCTCTATCTTTTAGTCTTGCTGCAGGGGTACTGCATGAGAGTCTATCATTAGGTCCTGCATGTCAGCTTATGAGCCCCACGTCGAATTATGGTTGTCGCATGACTACATGATCTCTTCACGAATCGAGCCTGTACTTACCCCAAGCTACTGCAAATTTGTCATCGACGCGAGTCACTACAGGATGATGCGAATTCATCTCACTGCATGGCAGTATGAGCCTGCATCTCGCTCGTGCTCAGAATGCGGCTACTGTCACTGCTGCCCCTGTCCTGCATCAATTTTGGTACTCTTCCGATGGTGAGCATTCATCATAGAATCTAATCTCGTCGGTGGCGACTACACGGATGTGTTTTTAAATCGAGTCGCTACATGGCGACACCCAGTTGTACGATCATGGAGAGTTCATACTAGGAGCAGGTTGAGAATGACGATGCTAGTGTGAGCTTGTCGTTGGGTTGTTAGTGCATGGCCTGAGTACGAGCACTACTGCTGAAACTGTATGTGCAAGTTCGACACCACATTGCTACTGCCAGCTTAAACCGAACCCAGCCCAAGTGTAGTTTAGCTTTGAACACGAATGACGCATAGTTATGCGAGTCACTTACTCAAACCTGCCCAGTCACATGGCGAATGCTCGATCTCATCGTCAGGCCTGGGCTACGTGGTTGGGTGTAAGAGCTTAACACTGAACACGGACATGGCATGGTTAAACACAAAACCGCTCGTGAGGTTAGAAAGCTAGTTCAGAATAAAATTACTACTTTGGTTCACAGAGGCTCAACCGGTGGAGTCTATGGCGGTGTTTGGCCATTTGCATGGCCGTAAGCCCATTCTTAGATCTGGGGCCGCAAGGTTATTGCATCGTCTTGTCATTGAATCGAGACTATGCTTCGGCTTGACACACAGTCACTCGGAGTAAGCCTAACATCATGTTCGCAACCAAGTTCAGAGTGATGCCACCGCACGGGTTGGCCGTCGGCTCAGCAATCTTTGTTCGTTGAGTCTGACTACGTCACACAATTACATGAATTTACTTTCAAACCAAGGGGCTGTATAGTTAGCGTGATCTTCGTCACTGGAGTTTCCTCACCGGATGATCATCGTGCGAGAACCCATTATTGGATTCAACCGTTGCATACATGTTGCAAGCTCCAATGCCGAATATAGTGTTGCACGACCATCATATTTTCTTCCACAATCTTCCATGCAAATCGAATTGCGGCCTTATATCCGGGATCACGAATTCAACCATGATCATTTGTTGTCAAGAGGGGGCTACCCGGGTAGGAGCCTTACTCATGCAAGAATCCCAACTCCCTCTCAGTTTTCCTCAGGAACATAATAGCACGAGGCGACATTTTGCACATGACCTATTTGGATCAATTAAATCTAATGGGCTCAGCACGAGCGGAAGCCAATTGGTGGTGATCCAAATGTCACCAATCATTTATCATCCTTAGTTTCCCGACCAGCGAAATTTGTTCAGCCAGCATATAAAGTATCATGTAAAACATGAACGTGTGATTCCATTGAGCTTACTACAGTTAACAAGTCTACTTTATCGCTCCTGGGGGCACTGATAATGAGGGCGTCCTCGTATAGGGAGATTTGCTTGTGCTTCCATTAGGGCATGGTTCCCAATGATAATTATTTGTTGTGCAAGGGAGCTTCCCGTGGTTTGAGGGACCTACACTTTGTGACCACCGTGTAGGAAGTGTAATTGGTCACCATAGGCAACATATTTTATTCCTGCAGAATCAAAATTCAATAACAATTGTGTATAACATATATCA
>JANHAO010007342.1:0-20274 GCA_026873985.1 Saraca asoca
AATTTATCTAAATTAATTTCCCTTGGAAATTATAATATTCATAATAAATAAAATTTATGAATATTAATGAAATCCTTCATAAAAATAAAATTTATGAAAAATTTTTCCAAAAAAAAAAGCCCAAAATGAAATTCTAGAAAAATAAATTTTTGAATTTTTTTTTGGACTGGCCTTAAACGACATGTTGTTTTGGGCCTGATCTAAACGGTGCCACTGAAACCTCAAATAACATCCCGGACCTCACTGTAAACAACATGTTGTTTCACTTAAACACGAAGCGACTTGTTATTTGCATCTTCCTCTACCTTTGTTCGAGTTGACCCAACTCGGAAAGACCCAACGCAACCCGAAACACGACCCAACCTATTTCTAGTGATTCTAATGTCCAAATTTTTTATTTTAATCACAGAATTGTTGGAAATCCATAACCTTAATAATTTATCAACTTAAAACTCAAGAAAAAATAAGTTTAAATGTGGGTTCAGAATTTGCAAAAATAGGGTAATTTTTGAAAAAACTTTCCAACAACCTTTACATTAAAGCAGAGGTACTTTAGGCTCTGATACCACATGTAAGGCTACTCTAAACACTTAAAGATCAAAAGTAAGACTTATAGCAAAAGCTAGATTAAAATTATTACCTCCAGCTATTGATTTTAGGTTGCCACCTTTTCCTCTATCTTGCACTGTGTTTGGGAGCTTTCCAATGCCTCTCAATTTCTCAGGACGATGGTATTCCTACTGTATGAATTATTGATGGCATTATGGACCCAAACACCCATATTTATATACTTGTTCGGCCCATCACTGAAACCTTCAAATTCTTCAGTTATTTAAGATTTATCTAGACTAACCACAAATTCTTATCTTAACAGTATTGTTATATTGGCCAAAAAAGAGATAAAGGCTTGCTGCTTGATCTTTTCCTAAACCTACGGTAGGTTGTTACACCAGTAATCCTTATCCAAACTGGAAAGCCTTACCTTACAAATAATCCAATAAGCATTAAAGTGAAAACTACAAAAACGATGCTAGATAATAACAAAACTTTAAATGAGGAGTAGAGATTGAATAGGCGTCAGTTACAGCACAAATAATAAAACAATTATTTGCTTCAAAATAAGAACTTACCTGTAATGTAAGATATATGATGCAACTGTCATATTTCTTGAAGGATTTGGCACAGATCATCGGTTTTCAAGATAACTATATGTACTAGAGCATTTTTTAGTAATAAACATAATTATTTTGCTCGAAAAATACAAAGTCACAACTAAAAAGACAAGACTTAATTAGATTGGAGAATGTAGAGTTGTATGAGTTTATAAAATAGAGGTCTTCACAAGGAATGACTTTTGCCCTTTGAACTCGCTTATGTTCATGAAGAAGCAAATGCAAGTCGACTTCTTGAGGTTTTGTGCAAATTTTCTTTGTTGGTGAAAAAAGATGTGTCAATAAGAAAAGCAAGAAAATGAAATGAACAAAGAATAACAGTCTCGGGTAGTACAGGCAAACTATATCATCTCGATTACGGTTTCAACAAAATGGAAAATGATAGCTTGTATCAGATGCTTAATTGTGAAATGGAAACTATATCCTGCCATTTGCCTCATATGCTTAACATTGACATACATAAACCAATAGCTTGCAGCTACGGTTTCAACGAAATGGAAACTACTATGTGAGACAAAAGTTTTGCAGACAATGCAGAAACCATCGGGCTCTATCGAAAGCCGAAATAGGGGAAAAGGAAGAAAGCATATGCCACAACAGGACAGAAACTGAAAGTCAGAAATAGAGTAAGCAATTGTCAGTAGTTTGATGCATTCACTGGCTAAGTAAAACAAAGGCAAAAGAAAAGTCTAAACGTATGAAAAAAAAAAAAAAAGGTTCAAGAGAAGCTCACAGTGGGTGATTGAAAAAAATTAGCACTTGAAAAGCTATGTTGCAAACTTTTTGCATAACGTTCTGGAATAAGAAGAACAATATGCAATTACTAGCTGAATTTACTAAATTACTAATTTGTATAAGAGATGCTTCACCATTTGACCTGTATTATGAGTGTACACGGTCGGCAACATTTGAAAGCATTATTGCATTCGAGAGTAAGGTTTCTTAAAATCTTTTAAAATAACTAACAGGTTGTGAACGATTATAGAAGCGACCAAGAGGATAGAAGTCAAGTGAAGAAAGAATGATCACTAATAGATTTGTTTTCTTATCTCAAGTTTCTAGAATTTCAATTAATCCAATCAATATTGGAATGAAAAACAGCTTGTTCCCACAAAAGGCTATTTTACCTATAAAACGTGATTAATGTGCTATATTCATATCCAATAATTGAATAATATTTCATAATTTTGAGACAAATATCCATTAGAGAACTTTACTGCTATGTGATGCAAAAGAAAAATCTATGTTGTGATATGTAGTGAAGCTGTGGAGAACAATGTTTAGGATCCAAGATTATTAGGTAAATAATTGCATTTTCGATAGAATGTAAATATGGAACTCCTAGATAAAGTTCATATAAATGCTAAAAAAAAATTTACCACCTCAAAAAGAGTAAAATTTCATTTAATATTCTTATCTCTTAGTTTCTTTGTTGAAAAAAAAATTATGGTAGTGTAAGGTTATATTTATTTTTTTTTTATAATTTACATTGCAGTGTAAAATATAAGTCATTTTCTATAATTACACATTTTGTTTTTGTTAAAATGATTGTATTAAATAAGGATTGCTAAGCAAATTGATATAACAGTGTTTGGTACGCAAAAAATGGGCAAATGATATCAAGTCATCGATTAGCATAACTGTGGATCATGGACAGTAGTAGATTAAGTCAATGCAAGGTTCATTGGAAAAAAATAAACATCCCCGGTACGTCCTAAAACCACAGATTCCTCATCATGATACAAGATAGACTATAAAGTTTATCGGCAAGCATATCTACCATGCTTAAAGAAGATTTGAAGACTGATATTGTCTTAGTCTGTCTTCTTTTGTTTCACAATCCTCAAGACCTTTGAACTTGACATCTGTGGAGAGTTGAAAGATGCAAGAGTGCAGTCATGATTGTCTGCATCTGTTGTGCTTCTCTTCCTAGGAGTAATGAGGCCAGTAGATGGAAATTCCTCTTCATTTTCACATGTACTAGAAAATGTCTCCTACAATGTGAATAAATGGAAAAGATAATTAGTTAACACTTGTTTTGTTATACCTTGGAAAAAAAAGATATAAATAAAAATAATTTAAAGTTTGGAGGATCATAATGAATATTTTAAATGTTTCGTTGTGGCCAAAGTTTAATTTTCCCTTTTTCTAGGAACTTTAGTAAGGATGTTGAAGTTTCATTGGGTCAAATTGCAATTTCCCTTTTTTATTTTTCTTTTTTTTTTTCCTTTCCCCTTTGTCTTTATCTCCAGCGTAGCTCATCCCCGATATTTTTTCTTCTACTCCAGAAAACCCCAGCTCCCGGTGCTTCGCTTCCCTTCATCCCCCTTCGTCTTCGGCTGCTTACGGCAACTGCTGGGATTCTTCATCTTCTCCTTCTTCTTTTCTTGTTTCCTCTCTTCCTCCCTGATCGCGCTCTGTCTTGGTGTCCCTGTTTCTCTGGCTTGAGCTGCTACCAAATGGCTGCTTTGCTCCATTTTCTCCGGCCACTGCCCTGTTGCAGCTTAGCCATTAAGAAAAAGGATAAATGAAGTGAGGAATGACATAATAATCTCCAATGATATAGCTGACAACCCAACAATTTATAATTTGATTAGAATTTTGACAATAAATCTAATTTATAAAATAAATGAGTGATATATAAATGAATTGTAAGCTCATATCATAAATGAATTGAATCAGAATTATTAATGCTTCGTTTTGAATAAGTTTTTCTAGGATTTATTTCATTTATAAATAAATTCTATTATTTACAATCTATTTCGAAACTAATGATTTTAATTTATTGGTAAATAAATTTTTTTATTTAAGATATATTGAAAAATATATAAAATTTAATTAAAAATAAATTTTAATAATATCATAATAAATAAAATATTAAAATAATAATAAAATATATGATATAATATATATTTTAGATAATTTAATGAAATTTTTAATAAATTTAATGAATTTTATGATGATATAAATATAATTAAAATAAAAATTATAAATAAAATAAATTAAAATAAACTCTCTTTTAACTTAAATTCAATCATTATTTAAAAAAATTATTTAGAAATAAAATAAAATCTTATTTTTAATCATTCTAAATAAAGAATAAGAGTTTAATTCGTTTATATTATAAATTAATTTGATATATAAATATATAAAAATATAAATTATATATATAAATATATATTATAATATAATATTTTTATTATTAATATATTACTTATTTTTTATAACTTTTAATGTTTAGATGTGATTATAATTTACTTTTCTTCTTAGACGAATTGTCTTTTTATTTTATTTTTTTTTCCAAGGAAAGAGGCACGGCATGTACCAGGTTTTCAACCTGTGACGGAGTGGTTCTGGCCCTGACATATAACTACCATGACAAACAGGCTATGAGGAAGCGTATTATAGTTCTGCCACTGGCTAATCATATTATTTTGAGAAAACTACTTTCACTTTTCTTATATTTTAATGAAATTATATAAATTTTTCTTTTAATTTCAAAATCTATATGTCCTTTGAAATAAAAAAATGTTAAATTTAAATTTAAATTTAAATTTTTTATGAGTGAAATAATTAAAAAAATGATTGTAAATTCAAATCAAATAATATGAGATATTTTAAGTATTTTCTAATTAAGATATATTTTAATTAAGTTCAAATACTTAAAAAAATTACAGTTGCATCAAAATTTAGTTTTTTTTATCAGTTATATTTTAACTGTTTGAATTTAATTAAAATATGTCTTTAATAATAAAATACTTATAATATCTTATATTGTTAAATTTGAACTATATAATCATATTTTTTCACAATTTCTTGAAGATAAATTTAAATTTGGATTTAAGTGCAATATTTTTTTTCTTATGTTTTAAAGAATGTCTAAGTAGATTTTGAAATTAGAGGGGAGGTCCGTGTAATTTTATTAAAATTCAGGTAGGATCAAAGTATTTTTTTATTTAATCTATATTAATATGATGTTAAACATATTTGTTTTCATAAGTTTTTTTAAAACTATTAAATTGAATAAAATACTTTATTATTATAATAGATTTAAACTTAATGAGTTAAATTAAGTTATTCATAAGCTTAATTCAAACTGAACTTGAGTTGAATAATAAATTAACTCAAATCCAATCTGAGCCAAGCGATAAGTTAAAAAATTAAAATAAGTAAAGCCTCAAGTGAAACTAAGTAATTTGAGCTGTATTGATCACTAGCCCTGCTGGTGAATCATAGAGAAAGCAGTTCTCTCACTGCATCTCACAAAGAGTTAGCAAACAAATCTATGGAGAGTAAATTAACATATTTTAGTGTATTTATTAAGTCATGGTTCAAATGAATTATGTACTAAGGTATTGAGCATGTATTCTTAGTCATACATGTTACAAGTAAATCAACATGGCTTTAGAAAATGATATTGGGTTACATTTAATCAATGCATAAGATATTAAGATATTGGGTTGCATCTAATCAATGCACAATAGATAAAACAAGGGAAGATTTAAAATTAGTAAAAAGAATAGTAATAAACACTAAAACTTAATTATTTAACATTCAAAGTTAAAAGCAATGAAATATAAAAAACTATAAAAAAGAAACTAAAAAATTAATTATTCAAATAAAAACACTTATTATCCAATTAAAATAAAAATAAAAATAAAATCAATTTTAATTAAGTGAATTATGTGTTGTAAACTTGAATCTTCATGAAAGTAGTGACAAATAATTTTAAGATAAGTTGTTGGTATCTTAAGTGATGTAGTGACACCTAATATCGCTTTTGAGACTTCTCATTCTGTAGTATTTTGGGTTCAAACTTATGACATTATGTGTGTTAAATGACTTATTACTCTTGTTATCACAAAAAATAATAAGTTAAAATTTTGTTGAAGACATACAACACACTGATTTGCTTTTAGTATTACAAAATAATATATTTAATCCTTTCACCTTAAAATTATGAGATATTAGTATTAGTATTTATATATTTTTGGGTAAGTGTAAAATACCCTTTCAGCTTTGGAATGATTAGATTTTACCCCTTAACTTTGAAAATTTAGAAATTAAAATCTTATACTATACAAAATTTGGAATTAACACACATCATCCACTTAATTAATCATTTTATCAAATTATGTAATTTATAGAAATTGAGTTAGATGTATAGAATTTTGATTAAATATTTAAAAATGAGTTGAGAAATTATGTGTGAAAAATAACATTATAAACCAATATACGATAATGTTATGATCTTTGCTTAAAAATTTATAAAAAATCATGTAATTTAATAAAATGGTAATTATGCAAATAATGGATATTATTTCTAAATTTTATATAATTTAAAATTTTGATTTCCAAGTTTTCAAAATCAATATAACGAATAATTGGTGATATTAAAAGATTTCTCATGACTATACTGACAAGCATAGCAATCTCTTCATATATGTATTAATAAAACAAAATATGCATAACAAATCAATAATCAATCTATTTCAAGTCTTGTGATGTTGTTTTTCAATCTTGTTTGTTGTAACAGGCATGTTCCTTTCCTTGTATCTGTTTTATATATAATGAAAAAAATATTAATATACTAAAATACTAATTAATAACTAAAAGTAGTTTAAGTTAAAAATTTGATATAAAGCATCTCTTACATAAAAATAATTTTTCTCTTTTTCCGTTACACAAGGAACAAAACTACAAGTGGATGAAATATTAGTTGTCAAAGTTATGAACATTGCAATAGTTGGTGACAAAGGAAGGAGTCTAACTAGCAAAAGATCTTATACATGTGCAAAGCAATTGAGATAGACAGGCCTTGATATCCTTTGCCAGCACAACCATCCCTTTATGTTGTAGTCTAGATTCAGAAGCATCTTGAACAATTTATTATTAGGCATGAGAATAGTCATTTGATTTCATTGGTGGATCCAATTGAGTGAGAACAATTTTCAAATTGCTGTTAGTAAACATTGGGTCTTGGATATTGAATATTTGGTTCTGAAACTGCTTGCCATGCAGTGGCCATAGCTCTCCCTAATGAAACATATACATTTCATGAAGGGACTCCCTTGGTTTGAAAATTTCCTAACCTAGAAAAGGAGAGCATGATACATGATAGTGTCCCATATAGGAGGAATGATTGTTGATCTTATCTTTCCAACCCGAAAAGGGAACTTTTTGGTTAAAGTAGAATCAACCTGATGCAGAGTTGAATATACTGCATTTACAACCTGTTCATTATCTCCATAATGGCCTTTGGGTTTTACTGCTTTCTTTTGAAGACAAATTGGTTTATGCTAAACCATGCAACATACAAGGTGATGGCTACTTGATAGGTGAGATATTGTTTAATGAGGTGGTGACGAAGAGATGTTTAAAGATAGGTCTTTAACCATTGCCTTTTGCCCTTAGGATGGATATGGTCCATCTTATGGTAAGTTGAGAGCCAAATCACACTACTTTGTCAAACTCACATGTAAGAAGGATATGATTATGAGTTTCATTGTCCATTTGACAAATAGGGCAAATTGTATGTATCTAAAGGCTTCTTGTAAGGAACACGCATGTAAGAAGCATATTATGATATATTTTCCATAAGAAGATCATAATTCTTCTTGATAAAGTTGTCTTTTATAGCTCTTTCCAAGGAAATTCTTCAAGATTTACATCTCGAGAAGGAGTTGTTAGCATCTGGTAACCTTTATGGCCAAGCTAACTAGTTTGAGGTCTCCATTGTGGAGATTGGTACATTATGATAGATCCATTGGGCTGTATTATGTGTGAAGGCCTGGTACAATTTGATTCCATTTCATGTACCTGGACTATGATTGATTAAGTTAGTTGCAATCTCAAGACCTTGTGGTAAAGGGGTAGGTTCATGCCACTAGAATTTGTTTTTGAGTGGAATAGATCTACCATCTCCTATTTGGCATCACAAGTGGTTAGTAATAGGGGTGATATTTATGAAATATGTGACCACCTCCAGTTCCCATTGGAATACTTATGCATAATGTTCTTGTTGGTCCTAAAAATAATTATAAGAAATATGATCTTGCCCTTATTCCTTTAGGGGAATTTTATACTCTTTTGACTTGTATTAAATACTAATTGAATTTAGTAAACAAATGATCAATAATTTGATACAGTATGCAAGTAATTTGTAACTTAATATAATATGCACAACAAAAGACTTTCTTATTTACAAGAATAATATTAGAGTATTGAATTAACAATCAAACTATTTGTTAATTGAATTATCAAAAAAATTAGATTATAGAAATAACGTAGAACCAAAAATACAGAATTTAGTATAACAAAAATTCAAGACAAAATTTATGCAAAAATAAAAAATGTGTAGTAATGTAAAAGTAGTAACCAAAGAATCAATATTCAAAGTTTTTAAAGTGGTTAAACTTGAATTGAAACAGTAGTTCAAGTCTACTCCACTAGATCAATACTCAACTGTATGATTACTTTTATTAACTAACATAGGAATTTCACAGGGCTCCTATAAACCAGTTTTACAACAAGAATTTTCTTAGGCTCTTGTAAGACCTATAATACAAAAATTTTATGTCTGCATCTAACTATGATCAACCTCACAGCTAAGAAGATCTACAAGAATTTAGTGCACATTCTACTATTTGTAATCAACCTCACAATTCTAGAAGGATGCAAAGAAAAGATTAACTTCTTCGTTTGTATCCAAATTCCTAACCCTAGAAACCTAGGAAATAACTAAGACAGAGTTAAGAGTACAATACTATAAATTAAGATGTAAGTCTCAATTATCTAAGTAGAAATCTTCTCTAAATTGCTTAAGAAATGATTGAATCTTTAAAATCAAGTGAGGTATTGAATATCAGGTAAGCTTGAGTTCGTTTGGGTTTTTTGCAAAGTTTGTGTGTAAAAAAATTAAGTTTGGAATAAGGTTTGGTGTTGACATAATCAATATTGAAAAATAACTAATTTTTAGTCCTTGAATTAATTTGTGAATTGATTCATAGTGGTTACAACAAACACTACAAAAAATTACATTGTTTAGCAGTGATTATCTTGCGATAGTTTCTTTAACCTCCTCTAAATGTTGAACTTCCCTGAGGTTTAGAGAATTGCCACAAAGTTTTATATCTTTAAGGCAGTTTGGGCTATAACCACCCCTAAATACCCATAATTGACGCTAAAAAACAAAAGCACTTATCTTCCAGAAATAGAGGTACACATAAGTAGAATGTCAAGCCTTAACAAATTTTGAAGCTTTCATCATACTCAGAAGACTACAAGCTTCTTGAATGGTTCAGAGATTGCAAGCTTCATCAATGCTCCATTGAAGCTCTTGGTAGGCGTAGAGTGAAAGAAGTTCTAATTCCCTCAAGCCAAGCTCCTTCAACAGTTGAAGAAGCAGACCACAGGTAATTTTAGTGCTTTGAATTAGGGATGCGAAGAAATATCTGTATTTTGATTCAACCAAGAGGAGCATAGCCACTAGTATTTGGCCATGTTAACAAATAATGAAGCTTTCTTGTTAGTATTAGAAAGTTTCACCACTTTTCTTGGTTTTCATACTATTCATGAAAGAAATAACTTGAAACTTTCTTAAAACATCAACTACTTTTCCTGGTTTCTCATGTTAAAAATAGTGAAACTTTCTTGTTAGTATTAGAAAGTTTCACCACGTTGTTGTTAACATTAATAAGAATTTCATGTCTGTATGGATACAGTCAATTGAAACAAAGAAGAAACACCATAATTGCATATATAACTTCTTTACACTATCTATCAGGTTTAAATAGTACAATTAACTTAAACTAACTCAGTCTGTCTTCCCAGGGTAAAGTTATGTTAACAGTGGAATTCTTTTAGGATCTCTAACTGTTAACTAGTTCAAACATAGTAAATTAACAAAATTCACAAGAAAGGAAGGAAAAGTAGCAAGGAAGATGCCAAATTTTAAAGTGGTTCGGCCGAATTTGGGCAGCACCAGACCCTATGTCCATGATAATGTATTATTTAGAAAGTGTCTTTATAGAGTTTCAGCATACCCATTTGTTCTCTCCCTTGTAGAGGGCTCCTTCCTCATATTTATAGAGGAGAGGAGGTTACAAATGTAATTGTACATGCAATAAATTTGTTACATCAACATTTAATGTACAAGGTAGAATAGATAGATTAAATCTTCTTTTTTAACTACTGTAAATTATCTCCTACAGGTGGGCCCTGTGTGTCTGTTGGGCAGGGCATGACTTGATCTCCTATGATTTTTAGTTCAACGAGCTCTCAGGTCATTGATTGCACCTTGCCAACTGAATCCTTTGGTCTAGGAGTGAGCGAGTCTCTTCTGGGATGCTGAGGTCGAGCTTACTCTTTTGCGGATGAGCTCCAGCTGAAGGGCCTACTCTGCGAGATGAACTGGAGACTTAGCACCCTGAGTACTCTTCAAATTGGGCCTTTAGCATGCTTGGGCCATTCATCAATCTGTCTAAGACAATCCGAATTTCATATATAGCATAAGTCCCCTAACTCTTAACTCATTTCATGGGCTAGGAGTTGTAACTTTCCCGGATCCTTATCCACATTTCTAGTCAAAATCTTTGCTTGATCGTACTGTCACTTCAGATATCATTTCTATCTTTTCATTCTGCCTTAGACTATACTTCTTACTATTCACAATCTTTGGCCATTGTCGTGGTAGCCTTGTGTTGACGTCGAAATATGGTCTGCGTGGAGGAACCAAACTTCGACCAACAGGATGTAGAGTTCAGGAATCAATGCCACTCTTGAAGTGTTGTAAAAGATGACCAAGAGGAAGAGGGAGAAGGAGAGATAGTGTTTTTAACGTGATTCGGCCAAACCCGGGCGGTACCGGACCCTACGTCCACGGCGGAAGTTTTATTGATAGTATGTAGAAGTTTTGTTTACTAGATTGGCCCCCTTCCCTCCTTCTCCTGCTAACAAGGTAATCCTATTTGTCGAAGAAGGAGAGGTGCTATGCATTAAATACTAGCTACAGTTGTGTTATATCAAATAAATGAGAAAAGATAATAAGAAGGCTGTATCCGGCCATAGGCTGTAAAGCAGGCCTTTTTAGGCCGACAAGTAGGCTTGTAGTCGCCACCTTATCAGGCAAGCTGCTTTGTTGTCTTAAGCGAGGGCTTCTCGGGGAAGCCGTTAGGCTTGTTGTAGTAAGGGGCGAGTGCGAGGGGAGTGACCGCTAAGTCGACGTTTGAGCCTATTGTCACTGAGGCGCGCTGTCACCGGAGCGTGGCCCTTGGGACCATGGTTGAGCGAGACAAGGCTCGACGCTCACTACTGTTAGGTTCCCGAAGGCTCCTTGATAAGGCCCGAGGATTAGTCCTCGGGTTCTCGGGGACTCGTTCGCATGAGGCTATTTTTAGTGTATAACACCTTGTTTCTCCTAGACCGTTTAATTTAGGATTTACAATTATTTGTTATGTTTTTCACTGAACCCGGATCAGCCTATAAAGCATGAGAAGGTCTTCTTGCTTCTCCATGGGATGGCCAGATGGATGCTGTAGTAAAACCTTTTGCCCACGTCTATGGTGGCCTAGCTTCCGATGAAGCTCTTTTAAGGTGTGGATGGTCTGTTGTAGGAGGTTTGGAGGTCTGGATGGTTTGTTGTATGTGACCTCCTTAGGTAACTTCTCTGGCTCATCAATAGAAAGCCTTGTGGGGGTTTTGAATCATCTCTCCTCAATCCTTCCATACAATTCAACATTGCTCACTAGATTTTTGAGGACTTCTCAAATTGCTCCAGGTGTGAGACTGGAGAAGAGCTATGGGTTTGGGAGAAATAGGAGCAGCAGGGTTCATCGGTCTTCCTGTTGGTGAGGGTTCGCCTTCCAACTATTAGCATTTCTTCTTTCAATAATAACTTTAGGCTTTGTGCTTTGGTTTTTGTATTTCTTTCCTCCTGATGTAATTCTACCTCATCGAGGCCTTTTTAATGAATAAGATCATTTTTTGCGATCTCAAAATGTTGTCATTTTTTTGCATTCATAAACTTTCATGGTATGTGTTGAAACATTCAAATGGCCAATCAGCTAAATGTTTCCAAGCAAAACACCATTGTACATAAGTGTTACGAATTTGTAGAAGGATTATGCATAATCAGAAAATTGCATGAGAGTTATGAATAGTTGGTCACATGTGAGCTGTAAAATAAAGTGATTTCGTTGCCTTTAGGCAAGTAGTCAATTCATCAATTCTTTATGCTTCAGTGAGCACAGAGTTACGCTAGCATTAAGTGTTTAAGAGTGCCTCTACATCTCAGTGAGCATGTAGCTACGTTGGTTAAGTGAGTTTATTTTGAGCATCTCCATGCCTCAGTAAGCATGCAGCTATGCTGGTTAAGTGAGTTTATTTTAAGCATCTCCAGACCTCAATGAGCCCATAGCTCAATTGGTTAAGTGAGTTTATTTTGAGCATCTCCACGCCTTAGTGAGCACACAGCTACGCTCATTAAATGAGTTTATTTTGAGTGTCTCCATGCCTTAGTGAGCCCATAGCTCAACTGGTTAAGTGAGTTTATTTTAAGCATCTTCACACCTCAACGAGCCCGTATCTCAACTGGTTAAGTGAGTTTATTTTGAGTATCTTCATGCCTCAACGAGCCCATAGCTTAACTGGTTAAGTGAGTTTATTTTAAGTATCTCTATGTCTCAGTGAGCACACAGCTACATTGGTTAAGTGTTTGTCAATTCATCTCTAGAATGAGCTCTGGAGGGCCTCAACCGGACCAAAGGTCCTAGCTGGCACAAAGTTATATAAGAGACTTTGAAGAATTTGGCTACATGCAAGCTGCGGACTATGTGAACACTTGATAACAAAGGGCAGAATGAAGAGATGGAGACAATAACATTAAACCAATCTACAGACAACTTGCAATTGAACAAAAAGAAGCTTTTAACATTTACTCTTGAAATTGGGATATATCACAAGGTATGACTCAGACCGAGCCCCTGACTCTTGGCCGACACTACGTTGAAGAGGCTGGGGCTGCTACCTTGCAGGCTGTACCACATACTCCCTTAGACAACCCCTTCTAATTAGGTCTTCAATTGCTTCCTTGAGGGCCCAACAATTCGAAGTGGCATGACAGGCCTCATGGTGATAGGCACAAAATTCTTCATGGTTTCTTCATCTATAAGGGGATCTTAGATAGTGTGGGCACCCCAAAGTCTTCTTTGTGCCTCTTTGTCATGAAGATCCTATCTTGGGAATTTGATAGGATGCTATACTATTCATAACAGTCCAAGTGCTGTGGTCACTTACCTCTAGGTCTTCCAGACTTCTTCGCAGTCTGTTCGGTAGAGTGATCCCCCTGGTTCATGTCACTCCTCTGCCTTTTCATCCTTCTTGTCAGACCTTTTTGAGTTGAAGGTCTCTTCTCATTTAATTTGCTTAGTAGCTCACTCATAGATCTCAATGAGGTCTTTCACCGAGGACTTGTACAGACTTTTGTACAACTTTCCATCTTTGTAGAGTCCCGCAGAGATTGTCGCCAATATGGTCTCTTCAGATGGATTCTCCACTGAATTGGCTTCGAGCCTGAATCTAGCAATATAGTCCTTTAATGACTCATGCTTACACTGAAAGACCATAGAAAGATGACAGGGGGCATAAGTTATCCCTTTAGCGCTTGATACTAGCTAATGAATTTCTATTGGTAGTTTTCCCAATCGCCAAGTAAGCGAGTTGGGAGGCTTCTAAACCAAGCTCGAGGTACACCTCCCAATGTGGTCAAAAACACTCGGCACTTGATCAAAGGGTCAGTTGTTTGCAAGTACCTCTAAACATTGAATGCGTCTACATAATCATAAGGATCGGAATCCCCATTATATAATGGAATCATGGGGACCTTGAGTTTGAGGGGGAGAGTTCGAGTTTTGATCTCCTCAGAGAGTGGTGACCTTTCCCCATAGTGAACTCGATCACTTGGAGCTCGAAGGCATTCCTCCAGTCAAGTTATTTTCTGAAATAACTCTTCAAGTAACGAGTCTCGTGCCCCAGAGTTTTGGCTGGACGATCACTAGATCTTTTGATCTTCATGGGGTTTGCCCTTGCGAGCAACAAGCTGGGGAATTTTCTTGGTTAGAGTTGTCCAAATGTTCAACTCGTTGCTGTCGAGAAATATTGACAGGCATTGCGGCTTCGGCCTATCTCTACACACCTTGTGTTAACAATGTGACTACTTTTGTTAGTTCTCCTATCATGCTTTTCAATTTTTCCTGATGTCAGAGCCAAACTTGTACTCCATCAGTGCTATTGGTAGCTGCGGTTGTTTGGACAGAACTGGCTAGTAGGAAGCCAATGGTTACGACAATGACGGGAGTGGTGGAGGAACTCTTTGTTGAGGCATGCCCTTCTTGAGAGTTGAGTAGCACGTTTGAAGCTTTGGTAGCTCTTCCCTTAGCCATTACAACAGGAAACGAACCAAAATAGGTGAGATCCCCACAGACAACACCAAAATGTTGATAGTGGAATCTAGTTCTGATCCAAACTCTAGCCAACAAGAGGATTCTTCTGGGATCTCTAACCATTAATTGGTTTGAACACAGTAAATTAACAAAACTCACAAGAAAGGAAGGAAGAGCAGTAAGGAAGACGCCAAATTTTAATGTGGTTTGGCCAAATTCGGGTAGCACCGGACCCTACGTCCATAGTAATATATTATTTAGAAAGTGTCTTTACAGAGTTTCAGCATACCCATTTGTTCTCTCCCTTGCAGAGGGCTCCTTCCTCATATTTATAGAAGAGAGAAGGTTACAAATGTAATTATACATGCAGTAAATCTATTACATCAACATTTAATGTACAAGATAGAATAGATAGACTAAATCTTCTTTTTCGGCTACTATAGATTGTCTCTTGTAGGTGGGCCTTGTGTGTCCATTGGGCAGGGCATGACTTGATCTCTTGTGGTTTTCGATTCAATAAGCTCTCAAGTCATTGATCACACCTCACCAACTAAATCCTTTGGTCTGGGAGTGAGCGAGTCTCTTCTGGGATGACAAGGTCGAGCTTGCTCTTTCACTGATGAGCTCGAGCTAAGGGGGCTGCTCAGCGAGATGAATTGGAGACTTAGCGTCCCGAGCACTCTTTGAACTGGACCTTTACTACACTTGGGCCATTTATCAATTTGTCTGAGACAATCCGAATTTCATATATAACAAGTTAGGTGTAATTGTATCATTAATACATTCATACATACATAACCCAACGAGATCAAACTCTTACTTCACCAAAAAATAAACTTTCAATTTTGATTCAAATTAATCATCAAAGATTGAAAATTATTTGAGTTTAGATAGAGAAACAAAAGCATCAAGTAACTGCCCTAACTCTATCAGGAATTTGAGAGATGAAATGGGAGGATAAAGGAGAACTCATTGATGTGACCCATAGAGGCAAAGCAAATCAAGGCAGAGGCACAACAGTTGCTTTGTTCAAAGAATGGCAATTGGCTAGGAGTTAGAAGCAAAGAGTGAATGAAAGATGACTGCCATAATGAAGCTGAAAATCATGTTAATTTAGGAAAATAAGTAGCATTTAGCGGTGGTTGCATTAGTAACCGCTATAATATTTTAAAATAAAACAATATTATAGCGGTAGTTGTACTAGTAACTGCCCCTAAATTGTAGGCTTGACCAAATTTTAATGGTGGTTAAGTAAACCATATCTAATTTGAAATTTAGCGGCGGTCCAATGAACTGTCTCTAGTTAACCTCTACTATTTTAAGCTTTTTTTTTGTAGTGACTATTATAATAAGATTGCCTTAGCTAACATTAAGAAAATAATATAGGATTAATTGATTAAATTTAGTAAATTTAAAAAGTAAAAGGAAGTATTACCATTGGGTACATACGTCTGAGGGCACAAGCTAGAATGTGAAGCAAGTCCACCATATCCTTATCTGATAAAACAAATGGGGCTGTGGTATCTTTGTTGGCAACCAAAACATGAACCATATACCTAAAATATAATGTATATTTGTAATAACTTCATTCACTTTTCATTAGAAAATACAATAGGGATTGTTGGAAGCAATGTGAAATAGAGGAAATTTGAATGATGAAATAAATATGAACTACAAAAACATAAAAAATGATACCTTGGAACAATATATGGGTTATCATCATGATATTTTATACAAACTGCAACACCATCAACGTACTCTACCATGCTACCATAATTGAGACAGACATCATAAAACTACAAGAATTATACTATATGCTTAAGTAGGGAAATCATTCACCTTTTAATGAAGCATTCATAGTCTAAGACCACATAAATCGAGCATTCATAATTTAATCACAAAATTATATAATAATTTATTATATATATTTATTTATTTTTATCATTTCATACCTATATATATAATAGTTTAGTTCACTACATGTTATGCTCAAGTTCGCCTCCAAGATCCACAAGATCTTTTTCAAGATTTTAGACTCAATGCATTTCCAATACCTAGAATATATAAGATCCCATCTTCTGCTCTATAATTATCCTTAAATTATATTTCAAATATAACAATGTTAGCTAAGAAACAGTTGGTAAAATTCTTAAAATTTATTTCCTAAAGCTAAAACAATAATGTTTCCCACTCAACTCAAAACCTCTTCAATTAATTTACCATAAACTGAGTTATTTTTGTTGACAGTAAAATTTGGTCAACCCAAGTTCTGAACTCTAAGTTGCAGAATGAATGTAAAAAAGGAGAAAAAGAGAGAGAGAGAGAGGAAGAATAGAGAGACACCAGAAGTTTTTAATGTAGTTTGGCTAAAGTAAGTTTGACCCCTACATCCATGGCTTTTATTACTTTTTGCTGAATGTTTTGTATCTGATGATTGTATATCCCATTTATAATGATTTCATCCCCTTTTATAATGGTTGAGAGGTTATAATTTGAATGTAAATCTATAACAGATAAGTATCATGACATGATTAGGATTACATAGTAGATCAGGATAGACGGTTATAATAGATTCCTACCAGAATAGGAGATTGGATAGACTTTGTTGATGGTTAAGAATGCTTTCTGTGACCTGTGAGCTTGGCCTTGCTTTCATGACTTGAGGTTGCTGCTTTAACCTGTGTTGACTAGTGACCTTAGCTCATATTTAATGACCTAGTGTCTTGGTCTGGTGGCCTCAATCTAAATGAGTTAGGCCTTTGTTAGTTGAGTTTGTCCATTGGGCTTTTATCAGCCCATTTGTGTGGTGCCAAAAATTACCTATAACATTAGCCCTCTAGCTTTTAGTGTGATCTGTGAATTGAGAGTTATAGTTTGTTAGTAAAAGTTAGAGATCATAATCAGTTATACTATTATTTAAACTACTATTCTATCTTTTTTTTTTGCTCGTACCATCATTACCACATTAAATGCATGCAACTTTTGGTACCTGTCAGTGCAGTAGCGACAAAGCCCTATTTTTTCTTGGACCATTAGATCAAGGGTGGTTGATCATTCTCCTAATCTAATGGTGTGGTGAGTTGCATTATAAGGTGAAAAAACCCTTCATTTCCTCTCATTTGTTGCTTTTGGAAATCTGCACTTTAGTTTTCTTATTTTTCAAGCTCTCACCTAGTCAACGATATTCTCCATCCTTTCTGCTTTTGTAATAGCAACCTTTGCATTTGGTTCATCGAAGATTGAATGTGCTTGTCCTTTCCTGGATTCTCTCCTCGGGACCCATTTTATTCTACTAATTGAGTAAGTCCTCTGAACACAACCTTGGTTCTAAGCTCTTATTTTTTATGAATGCTTTGCTTTATGGGTTTCTGATATCTAGTGGCTTGGTTTGGTAATGTGCGCTCATTAGTCGTTAGGAAATTTCTCCCTACTGATTGGTTCTATAGTGTGTTTATTTGTGGGCTTGTTATTGTTTGTGAAACTGGTGTATCGTTTGCTTGATAAAGTGTCTGTAGGTTTTGAGGTTGTAGATTATCGAGTTTAACCTTTTTCTGTCTCCTTGGATTTTGCAACCTGATAGGTTTGTTGGTCAAGCCCTCCATGTTTTCAATCGTCTAGGTCTTAGATGTGGTGATTTGAGACGTGTGTGGCCTGTTGCATAGGAAACCTTATTATCTTTAGCTTGTAGGTAGGGTCTACTTTTAGTGACCTGATTATTCCTTCTTCTATGTAAATGGTAGGTCATAAACACCATGGCCATTAAATAGGAAGTGAGAGGATTTTGAACCCCCAGCCTAAAGTGGGGAGTTGATGCATTTTATAGATGAAATGACCTCTAAGAATGGTGAGGTCATCGAGAGGGTTGTTGTTAGTCCTGATCCTACTGAGGGCCAGCAGGTTGTTGAGAGTCAGATGCCCTCCACTACAACATTTTTGGCCTTTGGCAATGGCCAAAAATCATTGCCTAAAATGACAAAACTATTGCCTATAAGAATAGGCAGTGGTTTTGATTGTTCTCTTATCAAGCGTTACCTATTCTTTTAAGTAATAATTTTTTTAGGGTTTTTGGCAACAAACCATAAAATCGTTGCTTATTATTCAGTTATAGGCAATGCTTTATATTTTATGTTTTAGCAATGATTTTTTAACTATCAAACAACACTTATAAACCGTTGCCAAATATAATAAGCAATAGTTTATTTAAAAATAGGCAACGATTTTTTCATAAATAAACAACACCTTGGTACATAATAGGCAACACTTATCAACCATCGTTGGATAGAATAGGCAATAGTTTTTCATAAATGAACAACACCTATGTGTGCAATAGGCAATGGTTTTTTACTATGAGAATCGATTACCTAATCGATTCATGCATGAGTATTCATATACGAATCGATTCAAGAAGATTAGTTTATGAAAAATTTTTTGACTGAAGGTTAGGAATTTTATGTGAATGGATTGCTTAATTGATTTACAAAGGCAATGGGTCTTTTTAAGTGAATCAATTACCTAATCAATTCATACATAAGGTGTTAATATTCTTATACAAATCAATTTTCAAATCGATTCAAGAAGATTTAGTTTATGAAAATTTTTTTGCTCAAAGGTTACAAATTTTGTTCAAATCAATTGCCTAATCAATTTAGGAACAGTTATGTTCATACACAAATTGATTCTAGAATCAATTCATAAAGGGTTGAATTGATTCTGGAGTCGATTCTTTTGGTTATTGTAACATGCACAGTCAATACATCACATCCATTCTATGAAAAAAAAAAGAATTTCCAATCACTCCAATAGTCAATGCATCAATTAATTTATCCCAAATTTGAAGAAATAAATCCAAGACAATAAGATAAATGTAAAGTTCATTAATTACAAGTTCAATAGCTAATTGAAAATTCAAATTCAAATCATATTCATTGAAGATTGTCATCATCATTAGTAGCACCTACATCTAGTATGTTATCATCATTTTGATTTGCTCCTTCACCACCAACATTGTGCTGCATAATGTCCTGGTAAAATATATAAAATATGTAAGTAATATGTAAGTAGTAAACAATTATTTAATTATTCCTATATAATTTGCAAATAGAAGGATAAAAAAAAACTAGCCACTTCAATTTTATCATGTCTGCTATAATAAGATACCTCTATATGTGAATAAGTGAATTAAAACTAATAATACCTCTTTATTGGTTGGAATATGTGTTAATGCAGATGATCACACATTACCATTTCATGCACTATTGGCATCATCTAGAGGGGTTTTGAGTGATCCAGGAATGACCCCTAAATTAAGTCCATTAATGTTAGACTCCTACAACAATGCTTTTAGAAGCTCCTTCAACTCTTGAACCTCACTTCTCAAGGAGGCTACCTTGTTATAGTGCTCTTGCTTCAAAGCCTCAATTTCTTCTTATCTTTTTAAGGCATTTGGTGTAATAGTTCTCTTAAATTGACACATTGTCCCTAATGTTTCCTTCCCAAACAAAGCATGAAAGGTATCTGTACTAGCTTCACTAGAGTTTTGAGTCAACTCTTGAAGTTGTGACTATGAAAACAAACAAGCAAGTCAATAGAGCAACTAAATTTATAAATTTAATTAGTGAAACTAAATTGTCACTCACAATTTTATCTTGTGTTTCTAAATCCAA
>JANHAO010007343.1:0-20267 GCA_026873985.1 Saraca asoca
ACCTGGGCTGCCCTATACTGCAAAAAGCATAGGGGAATCCAGCTTATAAATTTTCTAATTTGACTGAACTCGGCATTCCGTCAGCTATCCAGATGGGATTTACTACCTCTCAACTTAGCGTACCAATTTCAAAAGGGTACCTCGGGGGGATGCCAAAGGCAAATCGAATGTAGGGAATTATAAGACTAATTGGTTCTATGTTTCATGCCTATCTTTGCATCCTCTTCATAACTTCAGTTTTGTTTTAACACCTGGTAAGCGAGTTGAGGTCATGCAAGATATCATGAATTCATGTTGCCATTCTAATGTTCTATCTTATTTTTGTAGTCGGGGCCAGCAAGGAGAAGCTAATGTGAGAAGTCAAAGAGGCTGAGATACTTGACCGACTTACTACTATAAGCAATCTGAAAAATAATGTGAGATTCAATGATGATCTTCTTCATTCCTATAGGCTCACTCCTATGTTGAACATCGAGCTCACGAGAGAGATCGAACCTTACAGAGTTAGGGAAATCGGTCCAGCACATTTTGAAGACTACGAGAACATGGTGAAACTCATCTTTCGAAGGCCACTTCCTAATGAGCTCGAAGATCTCGAAGTCACTGCGACCTCATCAAGTCTCGATGCTGTTGTAGCTCCCATTGCTACAAATCAATCTCCTCCTGCCTTGATTGAGGCAACTTCACAAAAGTTAGCCCTCACTTTGCTTCCAGAGGCAATCGAGGTCGTGACCCCATCTGAGGCCCTAGCTAAGAAATGAAAAGTGAACAAGGGGAAGATGGTTGCTACCACTTTGAAAGGGGTGGCTTGCAAAGTCATAGCCAAGGAGCCTCCACTAGGTCTTAGCCCAAACATGCAGGAGTATTTTGACTTCCTCTAGAGGAATGTAGGGGGCGATCTTAGGACCCCATACTAGTCCCCAAGTGTTGGAAGCAGAGGAAGTCTCAAGCGGAGGGCTAATGCGCTACGCTGCTCATCATGGCCTGTTAGTAAGTAATGCCTTTTTACCTTGATTCTTTTGCTTCTTCATAATTTGACTCGGTCCATTTAACTTTTCAAGGTGTGTTGGGAATAATAAAGATAGGGGAAATGCTCCAGGCTTAGGAGAAAAGGAATGCCAAGCTTGAGGATCACTTGGCTGCTATGACCACTAAGGTGTTGGAGCTGGAGAATAGGACAATAAATGCTAAGGTCACTTAAAGAAAAGTCGAGGAAGCCCGATCTCGCAAGGTGGCAAGTCATAAGGCCATCACAACTAATCTCCACAAAGCGGTTAAGGAGTTATCAAGAGCAAAACGTGACCTAGATGTGACATTTCGGGTGCTGAGGTAGCTATGCAGCAAGTAGAAGCTATAGCTTGGCGGGCTGAGGCTGTCAAGAAGGAACTCGAAGCAGCCAAGAAAAAAGTCACTATAAAACAAGAGGAAGTCACTCGGGTTAAGGCTGAGACCGCTAAGTTAGTTGCGAAGGCAATAAAGAAAGCAGAATCTGAAACCTCCTTCTCTTTCCTATTCATCTTGTGGGAGCGGCACCCGAATATGGACTTTTCCTTTTTTGGGGAGGATGCTCTTAAAGAGATAAAGGGCTTCGAGAGGAAAGCTGTGAGAGCTACTTCTTTTGACTGAAGTACGAAGTTCGCAAGTGGTCGCATGGAAATCGTAACTACAAACGATACGTATCGTGTCGAATGGCTAATAGATCATATGGAAGCATGGCAAGTCATATGAGAACTATGCTTTGATTAGAATAAGTTGAATGCTCAGATTATGCTTTAACTAGCATGAATTCAAGTGCTTAGTGGGTGATTAGGTACACCTCAACTGGCACATCAAATAGGCCGCATGAGAGCTACGAACAATAGGTCACATAAGAGTTACGAGCAATAAGTCACATGATAGCTATGAGCAATAGGTTATATGATAGTTACGAGCAATAAGTCACATGATAGTTGCGAGCAATAAGTCGCATGATAGTTATGAATAGTGGGTCACATGAGAGCTGTGAACAATAGGTCGCGCGAGAGTTGCGAGCAATAGGCCACATTCTTGCTTTTTCAACTTGTAATCTATGGTAATGTACATTTGCTCAAATGAGGCAATGTATATTTGTCGGTTCTTCATGACAGTGTATATTTGCCAAGTAAGATAATGTATATTTATCGGTCTACAATAATGTATATTTACCAAGCAAGGCAATGTATATTTGTCATTTCCCAGCTAGCAATAGATTGATTATATGAGTTGTGCCTTGACTAGTGAGTTGGCAATAAATTTAGCACACAAGGTGTCTCAGCTGATAAACTAGCAATGCATTTGAGTACCAGATTGAGCACCGGGGGGCCTTAGCCAGAATGGCTGGCAATAAGTACCGGAATAAGCTTCGGGGGCCTTAGCTAAAACATTGGCAATACGTTTAAGTACCGGAATGAGCTCCAAGGGGACTCATCCAGAATGGCTGGTAATAAGTACCAGAATGAACTCCAAGGGCCTTAGCTTGAATGGCTAGCAATAAGTACCAGAATAAGCTCTGGGGGCTTCAACTCAAATGGTTGGCAATAAGTCGCATACATATAGTGCCTAAAAGTTGGTCATATATATGCGCAAGGTAGTGACCTGGTGTCATAGAAGGGTTAGCGATCTTGTGCCAAGAGAGTTGTGCCACTGTAATTTTGCTACTAAATGGACAACTTGACTCCTTTAGCTTTAAGAATAACTTGCTTCCAAATGAAAAAGGGGCGAGATCACCTCCGTTTTAGAGGAGTGAGTAGAAGGATAGCATCTTAATGCTCGGGGAGTCCCAACCCCATTCATATGAAGCAAAAAAATCCACTTCTTGCTTTGTGAGGTTTAGAAAGAATAATACACAGTGTGACTTTACCAAATTTAAATCCAAGTTCAGGCTTTCTTGAAAATTTATTTAGAAATTACATAACATTAAAATTTCGAGACTAATTTGGGATGCATTATTTACATCAAAATAACATATATTGAAAAAGAAGATTCAAAAGTGCTAGGGCTGTTGTCATTGTGGATGCTGAGGCTACTAAGATCGTTGTTCACGAGATTGCACCACATAGTCTCACAGGCGACTTCTCTTGATTAGATCCTCAATTGCATCCTTGAGTGCTCAGCATTTCAAGATATTATGTCTAGCTTCTACATGATAAGCATAGAACTTGCTTATATTTTCTGAATCTATTAGGAGTTGTAATGGGGGCAGGCTTCCCAAAGTTCTCCCTATCCTTTTTAGTTGCAAAGATGCATTTAGGAGTGTCTGATAGGGTGCTATAGCTGTCAAAGCGACCTTGACATTGAGATCGCTCATTCTTGGCCCTTTTTAAGGCCTAGTTTCCAGAATTGTTGTTCCATTTTTCTTTCTCGTTCCCATTATTACTCCTTTTATTCCTATTGTAGCCATTTTTCTCACTCCCCTAATCAAACTTCTTCAAGCCAAAGGTCTCTTCTCACCTAATTTTATTGGTGGCTCACTTGTAAAATTCACTCAAGTCCTTCACTGAGGGGACTTGTATATCTCCTCATACAGTTTCCCATCCTTGTAGAGTCCAGCTGAGATTGTTGTGAGGATGCCTTCATTCGAGGGATTTTCTATGTTATTGACGTGTCTGAACCTAATGATATAATCTTTTAGCAACTCATCTCTTCATTGGAATATTGTTGTGAGATGACAAATTGGTGCGAGTTACCTTCTCAATGCCATGTACTGACTGAGGAATCTTGCTTGGCATTTTTCCCCACTACGAATGCTGCAAGCTGGAAGATTCCTGAGCTACGCCCGTGGTATTCTCTTGAGGGTGGCTTGGAAGACGTGACATTTGACCAGTGAATTAATTGTCTGGAGATCCATCTAGACATTGAACACCTCTAGGTGTTTGTACATGTCGCTATTCCTGTTGTATTGTGGGATATTAAGGATTTTAAATTTGTAAGGAAGAGGCTCCGTTTGGATTTTCTTAGCAAATGGGGTCCTTTTCTCGTAATGGTCTTGTTGGTTTTAAGCTGCATGCTGCTGCACCCTTTGAAGTAGCTTTTTAATCATAGGATCTTGAGTTTCAGACCAATGGCTAGTGGTCCGATGACCCTTGTCACCTTTCTGATTGTGAGAGTGATGATCTAACCTACGTCCAATTTGTGTCTTTCTCTCGACATAAGTTTTCATGTCATTAATCGTCTCTATCATCGCTGTTGCAAGCTCGATAGACCTCTAGCCTCGATTTTGAATTATACGAATGAACAAACCCAGCTCGCAGATGTTCCCCCTTGAGAGGCTTCTCTTATTATGCTTCTGGCTGCTGAAGCCCTTCTTTGGGCACCCCAGCTTCAACTTGTTTTTATGTGTCCTAGATCTATGCATGAGCCAATGCTCTAACTGCATCGGCCAACTCCTTCATTGTGTTTTCAAGCGCCTTTTGACGCTGGTGCCATACTTGAACTCTGTTGGTCTTAAGAGCAATGGGTTAGTGAGAGGTCAATGGTGCCATATCAGTAACAACATCTGTTGTGGGGGTGATAGAAGCACCCATCACAAGGAAGGTAGAGCCCCTTAGCAGCAACCTTTACTATTCTGTATGATCCTCAAGTTGGCCAACGGTAACACCAGTGCTCTTAGTGGTTCTCCCTCATACCATTGCAGCTAAACAATGGACCAAAGAGAGATGCAGTTGGAGCCCTTCCTCTAGGGCCAAAATGTTGACGGTTAAATTTGCTAAGCCCTAAATTTCAGTCAATCGGAATAGTTCTTGAAACCCCCAAACTTTAGTTTGATTGGAGGAATGTGAGATGAGAAGAAGAGGAAGAACAACAAAGGCAAAGAGGATTTTTTAACATGGTTCGACCAAAGTCAATGTGACCTCTATGTTCATGGTAGTTTATATTAGCTTTGTGCAGTGATTTCACTGTTTTGGCTAACAAAACTACAATACAAAGATTCCACCACTACTTTGGCATGGTTTCAATATGTATTTTTCACTATCCCTTACAATGATCCTTCCCATATTTATAGAAATAGGGAAGGTTATAATTGTAATTTTATAATTTATAAATTTGTCTTGTTTGTCACTGCGGGTAATAAATGCTAGGCAATTCACTGTCATACTGTTGGAGGCTGATGTGTAAGTCTCAAGGGGCTGACTTGCTGTTGGGATAATGTGTCTCTCACTACTGATTGGACTTAGGTGTTTTGTGCCCAATTTCTGTGGTAGTGAGCTTGATGGTTTGAGCTTGCATAGGGTGGCCTGTCAGCCATGCAAGTTGGTCCTATTCTTGGATCTAGCCAAAGTATCTTTCTAGAAGATAGTTAAGGACATGTTTTGTTTAACGAGCCAGGATTTGTTTCTAGCAAGTTGGGGGTCATTACTTTGACCTCACCTTGCGCTTTAAGCTCATGGCCGACCATCTGATGCTTTTGCTAAGCGACCTTGATGCTAGGTGATGGATGGGTTGGGCCTTTCCCTTTTGAATTTATCAGCTGGGCTTTTGCCAGCCCATTTCACATAGTACTAGAAAATACTCATAACAATATGGAAGAAACTTGACATCATGTTGCCTCTTGGAAGTGTAAGAAGCTTGGAGACCAAATTACTCTTTGAAGGCCATGTCTAATGACTAGTTTCCATTCTTACATATAAAAGGAGAGCTACCCTTCTAGCTCCATACCACCTAAGTAATTCATCTTCTCTATAGATCCCAGTCTTCTCAAGTCTTCTTCAAGATCTTTATTTACAAATCAATACTTTAAGAGTGTGAGAAATATTGTAATCTCTTAGAGACAAAATTATTCTTGATCTTTGCTTATATTGTTTGATTATTAGTTAGAATGCTTGTCTTGGTGTAAGGCTTGTAAAATCTTTGATGTGTGAGGTAGGATTGCTTGAATCCTTGAAAGATTAAGTGGAAAAAATTGTAAAGAATTACAAAAAAGAAGTACCAATGGATAGCCCTCAAGGAATTAATTACCTTTGAGAAAGAAGAGTAGACCTAATAGGACAATTTTCCTTTTGGATTATTGAACCTCTATATATTGATGCTATCATTCTCCTTCCTTACTCTTTGACTTTCATGCATTTACTATTATTTATACTCATTTGCTAGTCTTTAATCTTTCATAGAGATTATTATAGGAAAATTTAGAAATAAATTATCCAATATTGATCATGTTATGAACATGAAATTTATGCAAATTAAAATATGTAAAGGAGTTTAAAACAGATTTATTTAGTTTTTCATGCGAATTCATGATGCCAATATCTAATCGATCTCTTTAAGATAAAATTATTGATCTTTTTTTTTTTTATAAAGAATGATCTTTACAATATGACCGATGATCTCCTTTTGTAGCAAGATCATTCTTCGTCTTTCTTTATCTCTTGATGTATCCATTAGATAGGGGAGAAACTACTACCATATGGGGTTAGCAATAGGTCAGACTAAGTTAGAGATTAGGAACCTGCCTCATTTGTACCAAAACCAAACACACATTGAACTTAAACCACCTATTATAGTAGAAGTTTAATAATAATAGGGCTCACATCAACTTTAACACTATTTAAGTGTCATCACTATTTCAAACCATTTTTTTATCAATTATATGAACTAATTAAATAATGATAATTTGATATTCTTATTAGGTATTTCAAACCATTTTTATCAATTATATGAACTAATTAAATAATTATAATTTGATATTCTTATTAGGTATTATAATTTCAGACTTACTAATAATCTAAAACATGTAAATTCAATAAAGAAGAATTCTAACAATTACTTTTGATTGTTCTTTCTAAAATCTTAAAGATTTTTTTTTAAATCTATACTTATTTGATTTAAACACCCATTCATTTATTCTTAATGTATTTGTATGAACCCCTGTTAATTCATTAAAGCGCAGGGTGGGGTCTTAGACTTGACACATTTTGATGTTTTTATAATTTTTTTATAGAGAAAGTTTCCACCAACCCCTTTAGAATTTGAAAATTTTTATTATAATTTTTGCACTTGATGCTTTGTAATTGAATATAATAATTTTGAATTTGTGATCTCAAAAATTAAAGAAACTACATATCCATTTAAAAAATTATTTACTCCTTGATTCTTACCAATAAAAAATTTTGGGTCTATTGTTAACGAAGGAATGGTTCAACATGCCAAGGTTCACACGAGCATGAACAATGTAAGTTTTGAAATGCCATCAGGCAACAATATTTTGAAGGCTGACCACAAAAACGTAAATGGTGTTTATGGGAACGAGCTACAGGGGTGAAGGTGCTTGAGTATACCCAAAAATGGTTAGATCACCTTAAGATTTAGGGCCAAAAAAGCCAGATTTATTTCTCATATTCATTTTGAAAATGCTAGTTGCAATTAGTCTTGTGGACATATTGGCATTTGGTATATATGTTATAGAATCTGAATAAATTAAATTAGTGAAATAAGTGAAGTTAATATAAATCTAAGAAAAAAAAAACAAGTATAACTTACTCAGTTCAACTTATTTTGCTAAGCCTAACTCTTAATTAAAACTTTGAAAATTCAAGGGGGTCTAATTAATTGGTAGGTGTATAGTTCATGCGTTGCTATTTAGAAGTCATGTGACTTGGGGAATTGAATGGTTGAGTGTCAAAGATGGTAAAAGCTCACCAACAAACATGCCACGATGTTAATTCAAGCTACAACAAATTCATCCTATATTATTGCATATAATGGCAATATTCTTTCGTAGAATTACGTAAATAAAATAGGTGATTATCTATTTTAGATTATTAAGTAATTATTTATATCTATTTCTTATTAGATTAGGTAATCTATTGTTTGTTAGACTAGGTATTAGAGTTTTATTTGTTAGCTATATCTTTTAATATAAACAAAAGTTTTTGGTTGAGGTTTCTCTCAAGTTATTCACAAAATCTCTAATTTCAAATTGGTATAAGAGCCCTCACGTTGAGTCCTTTTTAAGGTTCCAATTTTTCTATTTTCTGACTTATCCAAAATAATCTCGTCTCTCTATTTTGCTCTTATTCCTTTCAGCCCTTCATCGTCAATCAATGATCACAAACCATCATACTCTACTCTTCCTCTTAAATTCCAAATAATTATCAGATTTTTTAACTCTCAGCCACCACAAATCAGTCCTAACATTATCTAGAATTATTTGTTCTTCCCTTTATCAAATTGATTCCATCCAAACACATATTAAACTTAGAATATTAAAAAAGAAGAAGCCAAAACCTGAACCAGAAGGACAAAACCAATCGGAACTTGTTTTCCCTCATATTTACTTACGTCATAGAACCTATTTCTAGCAAAAAAAAAAAAAAAGGGCTATAGGACCAAACAAAGATAATACCTTAGACAACTAACAAAAATCCAAACCTACCAATAACTTTTGTCTTTCTTTTTTTGGCATACCAACTATATGTAGTGAAAAATTGAATATCAATAATCACCCTTCATGAACAGACTCTGTCAAACTATGGTTCATGGCTAATGGAGTCAGTGATCACTTGATCACAACTAGTGAAAATATTTCTGATTCTGATAAAGAAAATTGAAAGAAAACTAATGCATAATTGTGTGTGTTGTTATGGCAATCCATTATTTTGGAATTGATTGTCCATTTCCGTCCCTACAAGACATGTTATCTTTTTTGAGAACAAGCCAAATAACTCTTAAAAACATTCAAAGGATGTATATTGTAGCCGCCAAGCAATATGACCATAACATGTCTACATATTTGACCAAGGCTTAAGCAATCATTTCTGATATCAAACAATTAATTGTCATGATTAATACCAAAGAATTAGAAACCAAATTGGATCAACTATGCATGATTTTTATCCTCCTTGAGAATCATCCAAACTATGATTATGTGTGTAATAAAATCCTTACGAGTTTAGAAGTTTCTACTATTAGGAGTTTGACTTCAAGGTTACTCTGTACACCTCTGAGTACTCATGATTTTATAGACACTTCAACCTTGATCTCACAGACTAGTTCTCTTGGCCAAAGGGGTTGTGTTAATAGAGGTGGTTGTTGTACTAGATGTCGTGGTGGTAATTGTCTTTATTGTACCCACTGTAAGAAGCCTAGGCATAGATAGGATCATTGTTACTTTCTCCGTGGATTCCCTGAGAAAGGGAATAAATCAATAAATATTGCACAATTTGAAAATGAGGCGAACAATCAAAATTCTTAGTCTGATGTATCATTCGACTCTGTGTATAAACAATTTCTTCAATTTAAGGACTTTCTGTAAGCTCAATCATCAATAACTACCACTTCTATCGGTAATTCTACAATTTGTCTATCATAAAGACATGATTCATGGATCTTAGACTCTGGAGCATCCAATCACATAGTTGGTAACCTATCTCTTTTCACCTATACAATGCCTCATGTCTTTTCTCATACAATTACTTTAGTAGATGACTTCAAAACTATTTCTAAAGGCATAGGTCAAGCTAAATTGAGTTCATCAATTCCTGTTAAATTTTCTTTGTCCCTAATTCTTCTTTTAATCTTATTTCCATTAGTCAACTTACCTGTTTTTTAAATTATTTAGTTACCTTTACTACTGATTTTTTTTCTTATATAGGATTGGTTACAGGATAAATGACTAGCACAAGAAGTGAGTTTCATAGATTATATTATCTTCATCTGACAACTATAGTAGCACGTTTTGCATCTGAATCTCCTGAATTACTTCACTAATGCCTTGGTCATTCAATTCTTTCTAAGTTTTAAAACATTCATCCTCATTTTTCTAGTTTATAGTTTTAGATTGTGAGTCATGTCAATTTGGTATACATGTTCGTTCATTTTTTCTGAAAAGAATTAATAATACGGTTGATTCTTCAATTTCCATTGTCCATTCTGATGTTTGGGGTTTAAGTTAAGTCACTTCATCCTGAGGTTTTTGTTATTTTGTTACTTTTATTAATGATTATTTAAGATACACTTGGTTATATTTAATGAAAGATTGTTTAGAATTATTTTCTATTTTTGCATCCTTTTGTTCTGAGATTCAAAATTAATTTAATAAGTCTATCCAAATATTGCATAGTGATAATACTAGATAATATTTCTCAATTGAATTTTCTTCTTATCTATACTCTTATGGTATCTTATATCAATTTACTTGCCCTTATACCTCTCAACAAAATAGAATTATTGAATGTAAAAATAAACATTTAATTGAGATAACATGCACCCTCTTGCTACATTATAATGTTTCTATTTGGTTTTAGGGTGACTCCATTCTCTCCACTTGTTATCTCATTAATTGCATGTCATCTTCTCTTTTAAATGATCAAGTGTCTCATGATATCTTGTACCCTAATGAAACCCTTTATCCTATTTTCCTTTGTGTCTTTGGTTGTATTTGTTTTGTTCATGATCTTTCTCTAAGTCTCAACAAAATGTTTGCTAAAGCTATCAAATATGTCTTTTTAGGGTATTCTTATCTTAAAAAAAGGATACAAATGCTACTCTGTAATGTTGAATTGTTACTATGTTTCAGTAGATGTTACTTTCTTTAAAACATCTCCATATTTCACCACATCTATTAAGTCCTCCATAGTCTTTGAAGTTCTACCCACCCTTCAATTTGCTTCTTTAGAGTCACCAATTTCTCAATTCCAAGATCAACAACCTCTACTTCTCACTTGCCATCAGTGTCCTCGCATGGTAGATACTGAAGAAGCTCCTACTAAAATACGAGGTGACTCGCCTTCTGTCCAAATGGTTGCACCAACCCCAGATCCTCCTTATAGCATTCCCATTGCTCTTTGTAAAGGTAATCATTCCACTCGTAACACTCATCCCATTTACAATTTCTTAAGTTATCATCGTTTATTACCAACCCACTATAGTTTTGTATATATCTTGTCTTCTGTTTCCATACCTAAGATGGTTAAGGAAGCTTTCACTTATTCCATTTACAACTTCTTAAGTTATCATTGTTTATTACCAACCCACTATAGTTTTGTATCTATCTTGTCTTTTGTTTCCATACCTAAGATAGTTGAGGAAGCTTTCACTTATTCGGGTTGGCACCAAAATATGATTGATGAAATGATTGCTCTGAACTCCAATGTAACATTGGGCCTTGTTCCTTGACCTCCTAGTAAAACACCTATAGGATCTCAATGGGTTTCCACAGTGAAAGTTAGCCTTAATGATGAAGTCAGATCATTTGAAGGCTTGTCTTGTAGCTTAAGGCTACACTGAGACTTTTGGAGTTGACTATATTGATACTTTCTCTCACATAGTTAAGATTACCTTTGTACGCCTACTTATCTACTTGGATGCCATCTACAACTAATCCCTTCATCAGTTAGATATCAAAAATGTCTTTCTTTGTGGTGATTTACAAAAAGAAATGTATATGAAGCAACCTCCTGGGTTTGTTGCTTAGGGCGAGTTCAGACTAGTTTGTCCCCTAAATAAGTCTTTATATGGATTGAAATAATCACTATGGGCTTGGTTTGGAAAATTTAATCAAGTCATTCAAGCATTTGGAATGATTTAGAGCAAAGTTGACTGCCTGGTATTTTATCAATACTCTTCATCTAATCTTTGCATATTTTTAGTGGTGTAAGTGGATGATATAGTCATCATTGGGAATGATCATGTTGGCATTAATTGACTGAAGCAGCATCTATTTCAACATTTATGAACAAAAGATTTGGATAATTGGTTGTGTTTTCTTGAGATTGAGACAGCCCAATCAAAAGATGGGATCGTTATTTGTCAAAGAAAGTATGCCCTAGACATCTTAAAGGAGACAAGGATGATAAACTATAAACCTATAGATTTTTTGATAGATCATAATGTTAAGCTTTTACTAAATTAGGGGGGAGTTGTACTTAGATCCAGGAAGATATCATAGACTGGTTGGAAAATGAAATACCTTATAGTCACTAGACTAGACATTTACTTTGCGGTCAATATTGTTAATCAATTTTTGGGTTCTCCTCGTGATAATCACTAGGATGTAGTGATTTGAATAATCAAATACATCAAGAAGGTACCTGGGAAAGGATCGTTATATAAAAACAAATGAAGTACTAAAATTGTTGGGTACACAAATTCTGATTGGGCAGGATCACCAGTTGATAGATGTTCCATCTTAGGACATCGTGTCCTTTTTGCAGGAAATATGATCTAATGGAGGAGTAAAAGGCAAACTATAGTTGCAAGGTTGAGTGCAGAAGCTGAATAACGTGCTATGGCTTTAACTACTTATGAATTGATATGATTGAAACAACTAGTCTAAGAGCTATAGTTTTGTGAGATAGGACCTACGAAACTCATTTGTGATAATCAAGTAGCTTCGCATGTTGCATCAAAAATGATTTTTCATGAAAGAACCAAACATATAGAGATTAATTGTCATTTTGTTCAAGAAAAGGTTCTTTCAAGAGACATTGTGATTTCTTTCAAGAGACATTGTGATTTCTTTCACGAATTTTAATGATCAATTGACAAATATCTCCATCAAATCTCTTCGAGATCTAAGGGTTAATTATATTTATAACAAGCTTGATACATATGACATATATGTTCTAGCTTGAGGGAGAATGGCGAATTATATATATATATATAATAGATAATTATCTGTTTTAAATTGTTTAATAATTATCTATATCTATTTCTTATTAGATTAGTTAATTTATTGCTTAATAGATTAGGTGTTAGAGTTTTATTTGTTAACTATATCTTTTAGTATAAATAGAAGTTTTCTGACTGAGATTTCTTTCAAGCTATTTACAAAATCTTTAATTTTTCAAGTTCTTTGATTGCATTTATTCATTGTTAATATATTATTTTTTAGTTCTTTGGGGTACGCTAGGATGGAGTATGACACTTACGCTCGCAGTATATATGAAATAAATCAGTCTGAACGTCACTGCGTAATGTAGAAATCAAATTAATTTATAAAGTTGAATTGGCTTTCTCAAGAAGATTTATATTGAACAATCCAGTTACAGGTTTGCATGTTCAAAATTATTACATCGAAGGACCCAAGTTCTTGACTGCAAATTATAAATATGAAATCAAGCAGAAATTGGTTGCCAATTTAAAATTTGCGTTCGACAACAAACGGAGAATGTGAAGTATACAAGAGAAATAGAATAACAGACATGATAGAGGCAAAGATCGTCCAAATGAAATTTAGGAACATGAAAAATGCAGAACTTCTATGAAGGCTGACGAATTTGTGCCAGAAGATACGATTGTTGTATGCATCATTTAAATAAAAAAAGCCCTAAGCAGCAATCGGATTAGTCCGGTTTGCCAGGGACGTTAAATAAATGGTCCATAAATAGGCACAGGAACTGTTCACCAATGGCTGCAGCAATTGCAAAGGAAAAAGAAAAAAAACCAACAACACAACTCATTAGCTAAGCAACTAAAAAGGATTTCAAGTCACTAATTCAAATCAAATGGAAACGAAAAACATAAGCTAGGGGATATTTTCTCCTCATTTACAACCTGTAGATGAACTGGAATGAATTTGAATGTAACGAAATCACAGATAGGCCAGTACATAAGACCACTTAAAAAGGTCGGAAGCAGATCACGCTTCAACCTAGCAACAATTTCAGGCCCACTTTCTCCTGATATCAGCATCAAAATGGTAAATCACAATCATTAGGAACCTTAAGCGAGGCCAAAAAAATTACTAAGGTGCCGGACCATGCCAGGGAACCATCATATAAGCTTGGGGGGCTGCAGATATAAGTATTCCAATATTTTAAAGGGGAAAAGTTGTGAATTACCTTGTGCTGCACCATTGTAAGAGAAGAAAACAGAATTGCTGACAGGACCATAAATAGCCTGCCCTATAAAAATTTTCTTCAAAGTTGTGGGCACATCTGTCTTTGGCAGGGCTTTTGACAAATAATTAAACCAGATATGCTGTGATGGCCCCAGAATCAT
Organism: Saraca asoca; assembly: GCA_026873985.1. Classification (NCBI taxonomy): domain Eukaryota; kingdom Viridiplantae; phylum Streptophyta; class Magnoliopsida; order Fabales; family Fabaceae; genus Saraca; species Saraca asoca. Next base: position 13,957 of record JANHAO010007343.1, read on the forward strand.
CAAACCGTAGGCTACCATTCGCAATGTCCTTTTTAAATCAAAAGAAGCAGAAGATGGCAATGTAATCGTCTACATATTTGTGAGTAGTTTAGTTTGTGAAGGCAAAGAGCAAAATATATCAAACTAGTGGCAAGAATAAAAATAATGAAGTATTATTTCAACTAGCAAATGGAATAAATAAAAGGGTGCTCTGTTAGACCATGATTAAAGAGAGACGAATACTTCTATGAATTCATTGAAGAATATGGTTAAGACAAATCTAACCAGTGATTCTATGTCGTACTTCATTAGACAATGATATGAAACAAGGTATAAAGGAATAAGATAGTAACAACATTCTCTGCTAAGGCAGAGCAGGCTTACGAGAATGTCAAATCCTCTATTAGAAGTAAATAGCATGACGGCCAATCATTAGTACATGGTTATTAAAAATACAAGCGCCAAAAAGAAATGAATCTAACAAAAGAAAATGGTCTTCCAAATCCACCAATGGAAATGAATCAAATTATAAGCATTCAAAATATTTGATGACAGATGAATAAGTCACTAATCTAGTGATACAGAAGGGGGAGGACGCGTTCAATAAACAGCAGAGATTTGACTTACACTTTTCCACTGAAAAAAGAACAATTTGCAACCGATTTGGAAATAATAGATGTACAAAAGCATCCAAATCTTTACTCACAGCCTAAAGATTACGAATTATGATTAATTTAAAGGTCAGGAAAGCACGAGACTATTCATATGGAAAGTAGAAATGCTAACAAATTAATCCAGATAGTAGGTACCTACTAGAGATGTTGGAATAAGACGAGAAGGAAACATAGATTATATGTTCATAAACAGTTGGAGACAGAACAACGCAGAAAAGTGCAAACAGTTGAAAAAAGGAAAGATAGAATTTCACCTGTGAGGTCAAGTCAGCTGCGGCGAAAATTAGTGATGAAGTTATGCTCTTTGTGACAACTGGGTTGGATTCAAGCTTACGCAAATACCAACCAACGAATCCAATCTTCGAAAACGAAGAGGAAGATGAATTCGACGTAGAAAACGAAAACGAACAGTTTGGTACTTGAAAAGAATGTCTAGTTTTTCTGAAATGGTGATAATAACGAACACGTGGTGGGCAATGTAACTGCTTCGCAACCGAACAAGTTTCGCGTATGGCTCTGAAATTGGCCACCATTTTTATTCCGTTAAACTTAAGGATGTAACGTCCGCCAATGTTGCGTACTATTTTGTTGCTCATTGTCGCTGTTCTTCCGTCCTCTGAACTTTAACCCATTGATTGCAGTATCATATGATCGGAGCTTTCAAGTTCTGACTATTTTTGGGGAGACTGGGAAAAAGGTGGAGAAGAAGAGGTGGACGTTACGTCTGTGAGCGAAGATCGCGTATTCCTATTATGAAAACGACTTGTCGTTTTTAAAGGGACTTTTTCCTAATGGTTCGTTAAGTTTGGTGAAACTTATACGTTACGTGTTTCACTCTTTAAAAATATGACACAACCCAAAAATCACCACAATTTACTGTGACTAGTAATCTTCGGTTGATTAACTTAGTCTGTAGATACAAAAATCCCTGAAGCACAAGTACCTGTACGTGTCAAACTCAAGTCCTGCGGTGTAGGTCGAACAACGAGACGTCAGAATGACTTTATGTCTGTTGATTCTGCGGGATTAGACCACCATGCAAATTAGCCCAATCAAAACCTTTACAAAAGGCATGACTACTCAATCAATTGAAAACAAGAATCTTGCACACGCCAACAATGCATTATATACACATGGAAGCTTCTCATTCGTGTAGAAGTATATCAAATGGCATATTTGTTGCTTATATAAACTCTCATTATCTCTTACGCATTCTCATTATTCATATAGAAGTTCTGCTTTTAAAACTAATTTGAGTATCGAAATGTGTTTGGCAGATCACTTTTATCATGCATTGTTAACTTTGTTCTTTGTGCAAGTCACTTTGCCACCATGTACGATTCCTCTCTGTCGAGCTGTTCCAGTTGAAGAGTTTCATTTGGTGTCATATATGATTTTTCTAGTCACCTAAATGTCGCAATGTTCTTGCTCCCGCTTCGCTCATGTTTTATTGTTTTTGGAGGAACATCATCATCGTGAAATGGCGTGAGATGAGTATCACTAAAATTAGATGACGGAGGAGGCTTGAAGAATTATTGCTGAGTTTGAGTGCAATACATTGTTTGAACAAGTCCGACAACTACAGGGAGAGTTAGAAGCTTTCTGCCATGCATAGAGTCAACCAGTTCTTCCTCTACCACCTCCTTACTCGTTGAGTCCTGCCTTTACTGAAATTAATCCTGTCTCAGGTCAAATTCCAATTATCTTCTTCCTTCACCCTCAGTTCGCTCTACCTTACAACCTATCTCAACTATGGCAAATTTACCAACCACATAAAATCCCCATCCAACTTGAGCAAGCTTTAAACCTGATCATTCCTAATTTGATGAACACCATTGCTAACCCAATACAAAACCATCAACATTTTCAAACATAAACCCTTTAGAACCATAATCTACAAATGTAATCCCCACAAAATGCTAATACAATTCCATCAAACACAAACAATTTTTGCCATCATCACTAGAACTCCATTAATCACACTCATGAGCCATATGATCCATTGAATCCAACTATTGATTTTACCCAAAGTTCTAGGCAACCTTTGTCTTGCCATGAGGATAGTCACCCATTCTCCCCAGCAATGATGGCCATTTCATTGCCTAGTCACTGTAAGCTACCAACTTATATTGAATCCTATGACAGAACAACGACCCTGCAAGAATATTTAGAGGCATTCCAAGAATCCATGTTGTTGTCTGGAGTCTTGAAAGCTATCATGTGTTGTGTTGTCTCCACTACCATGAAAAAAGCTGGATTGTGATGGTTTATGGCATTACCTAGATAGTCGACCCATAGTTTTTGATAGTTGGCCAAGGCATTTTCCACTTATTTTACAACTAGTCAAGTGCCCAAAAAGACATAAGTCTTTTTGGTTAACTTTTAATAAGGATGACGCAAGATGTTGAAAGAGTACCCCAATCACTTTAACACTTTAACTCTAAAAATCAAGGACCTCAATGAAGGATTAGTGATATATCATATCAGCTCTGGTTTTTGACTGGGGCACGTTTCCTTATTCCTAGTAAAACACCTAGCTTTGTCTCTTTCTAAACTCCTGGCTTGGTTAGAAAAGTATATAAACATTGAGGAAGTTGAACAAACTTAGAGGTAAGTTGAGCGGGCTCAAGCAGAAAGTATGCAAATCAGGGACAAGGGATAAGAATGGGAGCAGGTACCACCGCATGGACGATAGAACAATTATAAGTTATTAAGCATGCTAATTAGCCACATTATTCAAGATGTCTAGATGGCAGAATTAATAAAGTTCAGCCTAAAAAACAAAGAAAATTCTAACAGATAAGTCTAAGTATTGTAAATTTCACCGTGATTAAAGTTATCAAACTAATGATTATGTCACGTTGAAGGAGGAGATTGAGGCATTGATGTGAAGAAGATACCTATCTATGTATGGAAAATTCCAAGGGGAAAAATGACCAAGAAAGAGGAAGTATATGGGAGTGCAATCACTTACGACGATCTGGTCTAATGGACATAAAATAAGTGGATAATGAGTCTACCATTTTAGGGACGATCAAAACAATTACAGGAGGTTTTGCTAGGGGGAACCTCCAAGAATCCCAGGAAGATGCATCTCTAGTATGTACAAGCTTATTTGCTTTATAGAAAAAGATTTCAGTGATATCAATCGAGACCATGATGACCCAATGGTAATCTTGGCACTGATCCAAAACTTTATAGTTAAACGAATACTTGTTGATTAGGGAAGTTTTGCTACCATAACCTTTGGCACCCAGCCATTGACAAAAAGCCTTAATGTAAACTTCTTGGTGGTGGTTACGATGAATAATACCTATAATGCAATTCTCAGTTGGTTGTCCTTAAATCAAGTGGGAACTGTAGTCACCACTCCACACTTATTGATGAAATTCCCTACTATGGGGGGAATAAGGAAAGTTCGAGTTGATCAACAAGTGGCCTGTAGATGTTACATAGCCAGCTTGGCAAAAAGCAAAAAGAGTACAAGTAGAACAAAATTGGTAGTCATAAATTTGTCTGATAAAAAGTGCTAGATGGTATACTCAGCTTTGTTAGATGTTAAGAAGACAATATGCATTAACTTGAGACAAGTTAGATATGGAAGAAATCCATATCTTTGGTGAAAGTGATGAGAGAACAATAAAGATCAAAGCATACCTCTTTGTGAGTGACAAGGCTCAGTTGATCAAGTTGCTTAAGGAGTACATTGAAATTTTTGCTTGGGTGCCTGCAAATATGCCAGGGATCGACTCAGGTGTGGCATTTCACAAGTTATGGATTGACCTAAACACAAAACTTGTAGAATAGAAGAAAAAAAAAACCATGGTGCTAAGTGGCAAAAATATATAAAGGAAAAAATGGAAAAATTGCTGAAGTTAGCTCCATTAGAGAAGTCTCACACACAATGTGGTTGGTAAATGTGGTCCTTGTTAACAAGGCCAATGAAGGATAGAGAATATATGTCGATTTCATAGGTCTCAATAAAGCATGTCCAAAAAACTCATATCCATTACTAAACATTGACTAGTTGGTCGATAATGCCTTAGGGTTTGAAATATTAAGTTTCGAAAATGCATTTATAGGGTATAATTAGTTGACAATGCACCCCAAGGATGAAGAAAATACCATGTTCTAACCAATCGAGGGATATATTGTTAAAGAGTAATGTCCTTTGGCCTCAAGAACGTGGGGCAACAAACCAAAGAATGGTGAATAAAGTCTTCACAGGGTAGACAGGAAGAAATATGGAAGTATATGTTAATAACATGTTGATCAAATGAAAAGTACAAGCCAACATTGGATAGACTTGGAAGAAACATTTGGCATCTTGAAGAAATACCAAATGAGGCTAAATCCCAAGAAATGTGTGTTCAAAGTAAGAGTAGTAAAGTTTTTGGGTTTCATGCTTACTTAACAAGGGATAAAGGCAAATCCCTCTAAGTGCCAAGCAATCATTAATATAAAAAATCTATCAAGTACAAAAAAAGTTCAAGCATTGAATGGCAAAATCATTGCCCTCACTCACTTCATGTCCATGTCAGTTGACAAATACACTTATTTCTTTAAATTGCTTAAAAATACTAAAAACTTTGTATAGATTGATGAATATGAAAAAGCTTTCAAAGAATTAAAAGAGTACTTGGCCACACCACCTATACTTTCTTGACTAGAGCTTGGTGAAATGTTATACTTGTACCTGCAACATAAAAGAAGCAGTAGGTTTTGTACTTATATGGGAAAATGAAGGGGAAAATGAAGGGGAAAAGAAGCTAATTTATTTCACAAGTCAAACATTGCATGAAGCAAACATAAGGCATCGACAGATAGAAAAGTTGGCATTTTCTTTCCTGACAACATGAAGGAAATTGAAACTTTATTTCCAAAATCATCAAATTATTGTTCAGATGGATGCCCCCATTAGACAGGTGCTCTACAAGCATGATCTCGTTGGCTGACTCGTGGCATGGGTAGTAGGGCTCTCTGAATACGGGCTCATGTATGAGGTAAGAATAACAATAGAAGCACAAATGCTAGTAGATTTTGTGGTCGAAATGACTAGAGCAAAAGAAATCAAGTTGAAAGACTAGTAACAGGCCCTATATATTGACAACTCATCAAACGGTAAAGGTAATGGAGTAAGGATAATTTTAGAAAGACTTAAAAACTTGATATTAGAATACTTATTGAAGTTTGACTTCAAGGAAACCAATACTCAGGCAAAGTACAAAGTGTTGATATGGGCTATAACTAGTAAAAGAGGTGAATGCTTGATCCGTAAAGTTATGAGCAATTCTCAATTGGTGATTACCTAAGTAAAAGGGGAGTATGAGATTAAATAACTGACATTAGTAACATATGCTTACATAGTGAGAAGTTTGCAAGAAGAATTTAAATATGAACTAACAAGAATCCCTAAGATAGAGAATGATCTAGCAGATACACTTGCTAAGCTTACTAGTTCTAAGGCAGTTCTAAATAATTGAACGGTGATACAAGGGACATTGCAAGCCCTTTGCATGAAAGAAGTTATGTGTGTAGAGCAAAGTGAATCCTGGATGATGCCAATCATGTTATTGTTAGTTTGATAGGTGCCCTAGAGTCAATGTGATTGAGCTCTATTGTATCTATAACTGTATATTCTGTATTGATTTGATAATA
>JANHAO010007344.1:0-20301 GCA_026873985.1 Saraca asoca
TCACTCTATATTACACAATTGACTACGTGCACTTGCGTAATTTTGAGTGACAATTTCATTTTAAAACTCACACACTCAACACTTGTACTCCCTAAATTATTTTCTTATGATATATATATATATATATATATATGCATGTTATACTAATTTTATGGCCAAATAGGTTTTCAAGCCAAAGGTGGGTAGAAACCCTTACTTCACTATGTATTTTTCCTTGTACTCAACTTTCTCTTCTTATGTTTTTTTATGAAATACATAGAACTTCAAGGATCCTAAGCAAGTAAGATCCCATCCGGCATACTAGAGGTAGGACAAACAAGTTAGTATATGGGTAGAATAGAGTAAAATATTAGCAATCAGCCATACTGATCTAGTCATTTAAATCATGAATGGTTTATTTAAAGGAAACTTTCTTTATTTTATATTTTCATTGCATATGTTGTCTTTCAAAATAGTTTTGTTTAAAGTGCACACACATTCATTATTAATTTTCAATTTATTTAAATAAAAATTTTTCATTGCATTATGGTTTATGTGCCATAGGTTTATGGACAACCCCAAGGTGTTCCACTCCAATCACACTTCTTTGGAAGTTGGGATGTGACAATTTGGTATTAGAGCTCAAGTTGTCTTTGGTAAGCTTTAGAGGTGAGTTAGGTCGGGGAATGGTATGATTCGCTTGTCCATGCTCATTTATATATTTGCATCTTAGAAATATTTCATCTTTGATTGATCAAGTGTTGTTTCTTTTATAAAACTTAGGATGAATACACATTTTAGGCAAAGTAGAGAGTAGAACAAAAATAAAAATTAGAAGCTAAACTTGCTTTCTAACTCATAATCAAATAGGTGGAGAGCAAATTATAGGAATGAAACAGTAGCATATTTTCTAACTGGATAGATTTGATGCAATAAACCATTAAGGTGCTAGTTCACATGATGATACAGAAAGAAGAGTAGAATGAATGATTACGTCATGAAGAAAAAGTTGTAGCACCACTACCACTTCCCCACCCTAGAAACTCCTACATTATAGATTTGCTTCACTTGAATCCTAGGACATTTCAAGGTGACTACTAGGCACAAGACCTACAGGAATTTCATCCATTTTTTCATATGTCAATGTTTTAGAAGTATATACCAAATGAAGGTCATGTACATCCACAGATTCTTGATGATTTGAGATCAAAAATGACCCATAAGGTTAGACATGTAGCCATTTCAAACCGGCAAATTAAATAACTACAATCAAAGGATGTGTCTTCAATCAAGTTATTGTAAGACATAAGTGGAAAAGAAGAAGTCACCTAGGAACTGGAATCACCCATGCATTTGAAATATCGAGATTTCTTAGGTAAGTAATTAAGTTAAGGGAAAATAAGAATAAAGAAAGTATGTATGAAATATATGATATGCATTTTGTGTTAAGTGTGATTTATAGTTACACATAAGGAAATAGGATGGACAATTTGAGAATGAATTGTCTAAAAAGGGGAGACTTTGTAACATCCCTAGTATATAGGCTTAGAGAGTCACTTAGTGTAAAAGGTAACAAAATAGAATTTCATAACTTAAACCTTATGTCAAGATAGGTCCACACAATAGGCTGGGCCAAGGTCCTAGGTCATGAAGGGCCTTGAAAACTAAACCAACTGGTCGATTAGACCCAAGAAGTAGTCTAGCACTTGGAATGGACATGATAGGTTAGCTAGCAACCTTTTTGTGCCTGAATAAGGAGTAGCCCTTATGGCATTTTTCATAACCCTTATTTGCAATTGAATAGCTCCTAGAAAGCATTGTTAAGCATAAAGGGGTTTTGATTTACACTCTTTAAGAGAGTGAACCAAAGGTAAGGGTTTTGGCCTAAAATGGTCAAACTTTTTCCATAGATTCTTTTTCTTCTTAGTTTTGATTTCTATTTGATTGTTGCAGATTTTTTGATAGTTAAGGGTTTTGGTCAAAACTAGGGTAAGAGCTCCAAGGTTATATTTAGGAGATTTCTCTCCTACCAAGATGAGTGTGATTTTCTATTGTCTTGGCCTCCTTTTTATGTATAAAGTTATATTTGTAACATCCCCAATACATAGGCTCATATTAGAATGAGTCATTTAGTGTAAAGGGTAGCAAAATGAAATTTCATAACTTAAAACCCAGATCAAGATAGGACCACATGATAGTTTAGGCTAAGGTCCTGAGCCATAAAGAGTCTCAGAAACTAGACCAACTTGTTGGTTGGACCTAGGAAGTAGTTGACTAGTCAATACAAATACAAAGGTCAACTGGCCACCTTTTCTTGTCTATATAAGGAGCCACACTTGTGAAGTTTTTCATAACCCTGATTTGTAATTGAGTAGTTCTCAAAGAGTGTTGCTTAGTATAAATGGGCTTTGGTTTGCCCTCTTCAAAGCTGTGAACCTAAGGTAAGGGTTTTTACCTAAAATGTTCAAATCCTCTCCTTACTTTTGTTTTTCTCTTTAGCTTTGCTTTCTCTCTAATTATTGTAGATTTTTTTATAGTCAAAGGTTCTATGGATAATCTTTATTCTTTTTGGCACGATACCACCTTGATCATGTCACTCATTAATTTGGGTTTGATCAAACTCACCATTTTTGTCGGTCCCTTGATAATATAGAGTATGTTTGTGAATAGGTTTTATTCAATGATTTTAGGTAATCAATGAAAGATATGAGATTTACATCCTAGTTGATGAACTTTCATTTTTTAATTTGCCAAGGCTTCCCAACAGAAGCTTTGGTTGAAATGTTTATTAGATAATGGAATGCCATTTTTGCTTTTGGCATGGGTATTTCTCGCCCTTGAACTACAATACTATTACCTAAGAAGGATCCACTTTACAAGTTTTTGTTGAAAAAGAGAGAAGTGAGACCTAAAGATATGCTAAATGTTTGTAAGGATCCTTTAACTACTCTTAGTAAATGCTTGATGGACAATTCATCATCAGGTTAGTTGTTTAAAAGGTTAAGGTTTTATATGCTGACATTTTTAGAGAAGGGGGTGATGATGAAGAAGTTCCAGACGTAACGAGCTTTAGTGATGATTGGGTGTTCTCAATTTTTCTTATGGCTCTTATTTTTATTGTCAAGCAAAGCTTCTCATTAAACTTGTTTACCTTTGTAAGCCCCCAATGTGGTTCTATGAAGAACATGGAGACTCATGAAGAAATTGATGACCCTTATAAGGTCATCAGATAGGTTGCAAAGGTTTGTTCCACCATTCTTGTCTCGCTTTCCATTTGTTGTTCACATTCTACTTACCTTTATTTATTTTTAAGAAATTAATGTTTAGAATAATAACAAAGAGTCATGGAGTCCTAGTATTGATAATGAAACAGTGCTCTGAATACCTCTTCAAGTTTTATAGCGGTGCCTAGTCAAGGGCTTACAATCCTAAGAGGTGAAGTGAATCAACATATGAGTTCTCTAATCAACATAAGACACCCTCTTCACCCCAAGGTTGTTAATTTCTTAGGTCTATTTTTTTTAGTACTTTCTTTTTGTTTCCATTTGCTAGCTGAAATTATTTTCATGTTTTCAGTTGATGATTCCATCTGCTATTATCTTTTCAATAATGATACTTCCATGGTGGATGGGGACAATATGGGAGAGTTGGCATTGAATCACCCGCTTGAGGTAGGTAGGAAAAAGTTCTCTTCAAAAGACTCCAAAACCAGAAGTAGTAGATAAGCTAGAATGTTTTTTGAACCTCATCAGTAAAGATTCACTCATAATACCTCCTTTATTTTTTGGCAGTTATATAGTCTTGATTTACCTCTTGGCCTTTTTACAGTCCTCAAGAACAAGAATGAGTCAATAAAAGGATGATTAAACATGGAAAGGGGCAAGGATCTCGCATTTACTCTACAAGCGAGCATTAATGTCATTCCAAACCTTTTGCTAGAAATTCAAAGGATCATGCATCAAGAGGGGAAGGCTCTTATGGAAAAAGATTTCATAACTTTTTGAGATGAAGAAGACTTAGGAAAGATGAGAAATAATAAAGCCAAGAAGGGTGCTTTTAGATATTCTCTTGAGAAGGAAGGAGTAAGGTCTCTTTTAATTTTATCTCCTTTATGCTAGTCAAGTTTAGCAACCGCTAACCTTCTTGTTGACAAATCCAACAAGAGGGATCATACATTGGAATGACTAAAGGTTAACAAAGAACCCAATATACTTTCTTCAAGTTTCCCCTCATTTCTCCAAAGTTTTTGACTTTTGGTGTTAAGCTAGTATAAACAGATTTAGACTAATTGTACACTTGGAGTCCCACTTCATATGAAGACACTTCTGAAGAACACCTTAATTTCTTGTCACTAAGTAAGGGAACACTTTCCAAAGGAAGTTTCTAATGAAGAGGCTGTGATGTTGAATGTCATGCTTCAGAAGTATCCTAAGTTCATTCTTCTTTATAAGGGAAACACTCCCTAGATTAATGCCTTAGCATACAAGTCTTTGGCAAAATTCTTTCTAACTTGACAAGATAAGATTATAGGGGAGTGTACTTCAAAAGACCTTCTTGTGTGTAGCAGTGATTTAAATGACTTGTACTTATTAGGCTTCTTTGAACAATTATATGTAGAGGTTGCAAACCACACTTCTGGCTATGTTAAGGATTTAAACCTAGAATTGCTATTATATAAGAGACAATTTTATGTGGAATACCTTGAAGAGGTGGCAAGGTGCTAAGCAATGGTTGTAAAGCATTTGGCCAAATCTAATAAGGAGTTGAATAGGGTGAACAAGAAGCTTCTTAGTTTTATGAATGAGAAGTAACAGGACACTATAATGCTAAGTTCTTTTGTAATATTGGAATGCAACAGTTCTCATCTTTAATAGTAAATTATGTTTCCCTTGAGAGTCACTTCTCATCCTAAGAAGTAAGGGCTACAATGACTTTACTTCTTTTTAACATCCAATCCAACATATTGCGTTGCTTTCTCTTGTGTCTTTTGTAGTCTTCTTGACCATTAAGCCTTACGCTTGAATTATCTTACTTGTCTGGATGATCAAAACTTCATTAGGATTTTTTTATATATTATATGCTTTGAAACTATATGTCACATCTTGCAAGATTAATTGTAGACCTTGATGACCATGCCTTTTTTTAAAAAAAATTAAAAACTTTTACAGGAAGCTTTCTTCAAGTATAAATAGCCTTATCACTTTAGTTTTTTTCACTTGAATGGCTAAGAGAATCAGAAGCCTATTTTTGTCCAGTACACGTTTCTTCCTTTTATTATTCTTACTTACTTTTATTCTAGTTTAACCATGGATTTTGGTTTTAGAGAATCTAGTGAAGATTCTTCACTTTCATTGAAAAGGGATTGGGTCAAGAAAAGATATTGCAAGTTCTTTCAGATTAAGGAGCTAGACTTCAAAAGGAGAAAGATAGATTCCCATGCTTTCACCAGTAATGGAAAAACACAACTATGAGACTGCCAAGCTCTGGTGATTCCAGCCATATTTTTGAAACACCTCGTATCTTATCAGGATTATTCATCCTCATGAAAATGATGATGTTGCTACTTCTCAACAGTGATATAGGTGTTTGGTTCACCATGGTTCTACCAAGACTTAAATTCTAGGTTTCTCTTCTAAAAATCTATGATTTACCCCTTTTTTTTATATGGATTCCTTTGTACCATTCTAACTTATTCTTCCCTCATTAGGTCTTGGTTATGAGGATATTAACATCTATGTGACAGGCTTTTCAAATCACCTGTGTGGTCACAATATGCTGTGGGGGCCTTGATTTCAACCACGTCAGATTTTTTGGAGAGGTAGGGCAAAAGGAAGGGACTGGTCCCGCTAATGAGGCCAATCAACATATGGCTGAGGAATAGGCTCAAGCTTTCAAGGCCTATGACAATTACCTTGCTGACAAGGTAGTTGATCATAATATAACGGAGCAAAGATCTTCTAGGTGGGTTTCTTTCTCTCTACATGATGCATTAGAGTTGTTTACTAATCAAGAAGTATCTTTTCAATTGTTTCTGACTTCTTCCTAGGGTTAGGCCTTGTGATCTCTTACACTCCCGCTTACTTATGCTCATTGGAGGCCTACTGCTACCTAGGTGCTTTAATTTCCTCTCAACCAAGAAGAAGCATCAGAGCATGACTACACTTCTTAATTTTCCAAGTGTACAAACTGATGGGTTTGTCTGGTGATGAAAGGTCTGTCTTGAAGGAAGTTCTCTCTCACTTTCTTGTCTTAATTCTATCAAATAATGAAGTTAATGATCTTTTTCATGCCATTGCCTAAAAGTTGCCAGCCAAATTTATTTGGCCATCCATGTTAGGCATTTTAGTGAGTGCACTTCAAAGATCATTGCTGGTTAGTGTATCATTAATCAACTTAACAGAGAATTTAGGACCACAGTACAAAGAAGAGGTACTATAAAGAATCTGTAGCCATTTGGACGTGGCATTTAGATGATGCCAAGTAGAAGCTCGTATATTATGATATGTTTATAATTGATTTTCTTGAGTAGGATCAAGGCTTATCTCTATCTCTTTTCTTTTCTTCCACCCTTTTTTTAACATTCTATGTAATTCCATTAGAGAGAATATATAAGATAAAATGTTTCAAGAATGACTTCTTTGCTAGCTATACTTATTTCATTCATTCATAATTGGCTCCAAAGGCCTAAATTACAATCATCAAATACTTTGGAATTTTATTATATTTACATCGCAAAAAAAAAAAGAGTATAGCTTGTACAGGTAAAATTTCTTTACAAACATGAAATTTATAGGGCAATCTCCAATCCAGTCCACAGGTGGAGTAAGATGTAATATCCACTTTGTGAACACCGTATTTTATTCGAGTCCATTAAAAAATATTTTAAAAATATAAAAAATGAGAAAATTTTAAAAATATAAAAGTATACATTTTATTTTGTTTTTCTTTTGTTACGGTGCTTTATTTTCATTACAAATATTAAAAATATATTAAAAATAAAAAATAGAAAATAGAAAAATTTTGCTTTCGTGTGATATTTATCATTAAATTTTGCTTGTATTTATTATTTTCATTTTTGATTGATCATTAATTATTGTTTATGCATTTTTAAAACTTTATTTATTTCTTTACTTTTTTTAAAAAAAATTATTTGTCTTCATTGTTTTACATTTATTAATAAAAAAGATTTATCTAAATTTTAATAATAAAGAAATAGAAACAAAAACTTCATTAAGATTTATCTTTCATTTGTATTTTGTATTGTTAAGTTATATTTAAATATATATAAAAAAAATATTAGTTTTTTCATTAAAAAGATAAAGAAATATATTACAATTTCTTTTATTTCCATTTTTTTCTTTTATCTATTTATTACTTAATTTTATCTTTTAGTTATCGTTTAGCAATGACACAAATGTTGAGGAAATTATTATTTGGGAGAGGGTTCATTCTTCTCAATTAGTTATCTTTTAGTTATTTTTCTAAAACGGATACAAAAGTTAAAGATAATTATTATCAAGGAGAAGGGGTTCATCATTCCCCAATTAGTTATCTTTTAGTTATTTTAGAAAAGACACAAAGATTAAAGATAATTCTTAACAAGGTTTTGGTTTCGTTTTAACAAAAAAAAATAATAAATAGGTATATTATAATTTTTTATTTTTATTTTATTTTTTATTTATCTATTTATCACTTAGTTCTATCCCTAGTTATCTTTTACTTTGAAAAGTTAGAGTAGGACATAAATAGGTTAAAGATAATCCATATTTAGAGGTTCTGCTTCAATTATAAATAAAGAGCATGTTAAAGGAGAATGGGCAAAAAAGAAAAAAAGAAATCAGAAAGGGGACACCAGAAATCATAAAGAAGACATACAGAGATATTATAAAAAGAGAGAGGCTGACACAAAATATATATATATATATATATATATATATTAGAGAAAAGAGAGAAAAGAAATTGTTGGAAGTTGAGTTTTCCATATAAATTTGGTGAGGTGTTTGTTGTCTTCCAAGCTCTGCTATACTGCTCTAACTTATTTCAATGTAATCGACTATGGATAATCTAAATGCAATAAATCACTTCCTGAATTTTGTTGTTCATGAATGGTGTATCTTAACTAATGTTCAAGCAAATCGGTAAGGGCCTGGCTCTTCTTAGCCTTTTAAGGTATCATGATTATTTCAAATTCCCCTATTTGGAGCATTCATTGAGCTATACGTCCCGTGAGAGCACATTGCTTTAATAACAACTTGATAGGGTCTGACTTCATAACTAAATGCATAGGATGAGTCATGAAGTAACGATGAAACTTTTGTGCAACATGGACAAGTGCCAAACAATGCTTTTGTAAGGGTGAATATCTCGGCTCAGATCCCCTTATTAAGCAACTGAGATAACAGATAGGTTTTTCCACACCATCAACTTTTTGAGCTAGAAGTGCTTTGATAAACCTACTAGTTGATTAAACTGCCGTTAAATGTAATTATAAACGATGTTTTTGCTGAACGACATAGAGTATTCATAAAAAATTAAAATGATGCATTTGGCAACGTTTTTTAAAGAGGATTTTATGAGTCACCACTAAATACATATTTTAGCACGAATTATATCCAAGCTCTTTAACATTGGTGTGAGAACAAGTTTTTCCCTCGAGTTTTCAAAAATCAAAACCTCATTTCTAAAAATATTTCCCTTCAAGTTAAACCCTAAACTGTCTTTTGATTTTTTTTTTTTTTCTTGTTGTTTTGATTATTGTTAGCTACAATTTTTTTTTTTTAATTTGCTTTGATTTCCAAGACAAGTGACTATTCATGCTTTCTCACTCTTTGCCTTCTCACTCTTTGCCGTTTGCATGAGAACAAATTCTCAGAGACCATAACTTCATTCTTGAAAATATTTCCCTTCGTGTTAAATGCTAAACTATGTCTTTTGATTTTTTGTTTGTTAGCTGCAATTTTTTTTTTAATTTGATTTGATTTTTATTTCCAGAGATAAGCAAGCGTCTCTTCTTTTCCTTGAAGGTTATTTTATTTTATTTCGAGTTTTGTGCGATTCAATGTTTGTGTATTGATATATATTGATAACATTGTTTTGTAAGCTTGCTCATACAAATTGAAGCTGTATTAGGAAGTATTCCGAGTTTTGTGATTATGGGGAAGTGGAATTTGATCAGATAGAATTTGCATACCTATCAAGGCCAGATGGTTTAATTTTGAGTGATTTTAGCATAGAGATTCCAGGAGGGAAAACAATGAGGCTGGTGGGAGGAAGTGGCCTAGAGAAATCAGTAGTGATATCACTTTTGTAGAGATTTTATGATCCAAATATGGGAGATATAGGAATGGATGGGGTGAGCATAGAAATTTGAGGAATGGTCTGTATACTTAGGTCTCACTCAGATAAAAAAGTGAAACCCTTTAAAGTTGTGAGTCTCGCTTGTACCTGCCAGCCAAGCCTTTTCAAATAGCCAAGACAAAAACCATAGCAAATTAAAATATAGATATTAAAGCGTCAATTACTATATTACCCTCTACCTAGATCTTGTACATCCCCACTACTACAAGAAAATTTTCATCAACCCCAAAAAATCTACAAAATCGGATCTAAAATCAAACTAAAACAAGCTTCTTCACTATATGCTGCCCCCAGAGCAGCAATAGAAGCAGAAGCAGAGATATCCGAGAAAGCTGTTTTTCGCTTTTGGGCCACAGCAGGATGGATTTAAACACAAAACAAAAGCGTTTTCTTTTCTGTTTTTGCTTGAGGTTTGCTAGTTGCTCTCTGTCCTCTGCCCCTTTGTGATACGGTTCTATCTGAGGTATCTTTCTTTTATCTATTTTAGCTTTCCGGTGTGTTTTCTTCATCCTCAAAATTCAGGGCGTTTACGAAATCTGTCAGCTTATATATTTGCTCACATTTTATTTACTGGTTTCTGCCTTTTCCTCTGGCTGCCCCTGCCTAAGAGTCCAATTGTTGTATATTTCTCTGGATTTATGAAAGATGTTTCTGAGTAATTATTAATTATTGATTACTTTGGATCTAATTGATTTCTAAAGGTGTCTTCGTTGTATGAGAATTTGCAGCACTAGTTGATTTAGTTAGCATGATCATTGTGCTGTCTATTTCTCCATGATTCTCTCTCTCTATCGCGTTTTCCCTCTTCTTCTAAAGATGTTCGTAGTGCACTTCTGTTCAAACTTGTTCTCTTTTGTAATGCTCTGGATTCAGAACATTCATTTTAGTAAACTGGCCATTTGGTGGCATTTTTGTTATTGGCTGAAACAGCTGATGGAAATTTCTGCATTTTGTCTCAACTACTATTGTTATTACCCATACTCACCGAATTGAAAGCAAATACCCAAAGCCAAAAACATTTATGAAGAAGTATAATGTTGCCACTGACAATTTCATCATTTTCATGATGCGATTGAGGGTGTTTGTTTCTTTTGCTTTTGAAAATTTGTAGTGCAATTCTTAAGTTACCAAGACTGTAGTTCGCATGTTTCAGTTGGATAAGCGTAATTTGGAAGAATGTTTGGATCAGGTAGGAACCATACACACTAGAGTGCTAGAAAGGTAATGGCAAAGTATAGGCCATAGAGAGAGATGCTGAGAAAATGAATAGATTTTTTTAAATCTTATACCGAAAATGAATAGAATTTTTTTTTTAAGAAAATCATCTAATGAGGTTAAATAAGACAGAGAGGGAGAGTAGTCTGCACTAAGTTTTTGAATTTGATTAATGCGACAGAAACAGTAAAGAATCAACTGGAGAATTTGATAAATGGATATACGTCACCATTGACAGGTGTCACGGGGTGAACTGTGAAACTGAAAATATTGTGACTTCTTTACCGTCCTCTCATAATTTGAAGAAAGACATTGTTCAGAAAGAGCGTGTGAATTTAGAGCCTGTCTGAAATTGTGCAGAAATGATCTTTTGGACCCCACCTTTTCATCTTGTGAACTACTCTTTGAAATATTATACGGTGAGACTTAAAACAATCTATGTTGAAAAATGAGTTTAGCTTAATTAAAGGAATAAAATTATTTTCACATCCTTGTACTTACTATTTGGTTCTCTCACGAGACCCAAAATTTTTATGCTCGTCAACATACAAGGAAAAATAAGGAGAGAGTAAATGTGAAAGTGTGAAAGTAGCATTGTCTATTTAAAATGACTGCCTCATTGAATTTTATCAGTAAATAATTATGTCATTTTCATTTTTTTTGATTCATTCCTTGTTGGTAAATGGATAAAAACCAGCATTACAGGCATCACTCTTATGTAGAAGGATGTGTCCTGTCACACTCAAAGTGAACGTAGGATAGCTTTGAGATATACATGAATTTAATGCCTCTTTTTATTAGTAGGTATGAACAAAATATAAACACTTTGATTATGTAAAAATAAAGATGAATTTAAAATACTTTAATTGTCAAAAATCTCATGTTATAAAATTTATGATTATGGAAAATATTACTTAAATACAGATCAATGTGGTCCTTTGGAACTCTCCATCTACACTAAGCTAAGGTGCTTAGCTTCATTATAGGAATCAGAACCACCAATTTAAGGCAAAGAAAAGCAACTTTCTATTGGTAGCTCAGTGTCGTCCTAAAACTGATTGTGGTTTGGTTTCTACTTTATAGAAAAAAGAAATGGTGGTGGCTATCTGTACATGCCTTTGTATAGTTTGTTTCATAACCCACGCACATGCACTTGGTGTGACTGCATTCACATTATATTATAATATTGTATAAAACATATCTTACCCGCTTAATTGGTTTTTCTCTCATGTTACTAAATTATTATTTATTAGTACCCTTCATTGGTATTTATTATGTGCTTTGGAACGTTCTTCCACTATTCTTTCTTGCCTCATCAAAATTAAAACAAGAAAATGAATATTAATTCTGCCTGTGAATTAATTCTAAATTGTAGGTCCTACGATTTGATTTACTGCGACTTTTATTCGTGGTTTGTCTTTAATTTTAGATTAATTCTAAATAGAAATTGTTCTTTCATTAATTCCTAATGATTAAATTCATGTTGTAGGTAGTCCAATAATGATCATGGACAAATCTTGAATTAAGTTACCCTGAATACATCTCAATATATTAATGGACTAGAGCAAATTTTGAATTTTGCAATTACAAATAAGTTTGTTGAGGGGAGAATAAAGTGCCCTTGTTCTACTTGTTTGTTAAGATTTTGGTTTATTAGAGAAGAAGAGAATGATCATTTACTTATCAAACAATTTTGTGAAAGCTACACTAAGTGGATTTAGCATGGGAAGTCAATTGTAGGTGAGACCTTCAATAGTGAGCTCCATGTGAATGAACCTTCTATTTCCCAATCTAGCAAAGACCCTATTCTGAATATGATCAATGATGCATTTAGAGTACCACCACACCATGTGAACTTACCTTCCACATTTCAAGAACTAATTGATAGAGATATGGTATTAAATGAAAGACAATGTGATCAAAGTAGAAGTTTTGTGGAGTTAGTTATGGATGGAAGTCAAGAGTTGTATGAAGGATGTATCAAATACTCAAAACTTGCTTTTCCTGTGAAGCTATATCACATAAAATGCTTTTGTGGGATTAGTAATAAAGCAATGTCTATGATTTTAGAGTTGTTAAAGGATGCATTTAGTCATGCAAAGATTCCTGAGTCATTGACTAAGAAAATCATCAACAAGCTTGGCCTCAACTATAGAAAAATAGATACATGTCCAAATGATTGTATGTTGCATTAGGGTGAGGATGCAAGTAAAAAAAAAATCATGCAAGAAATGCCATACTTCTAGATGGAAATCAAAGGGTCAAGTTAATGAAAGGGATGTATCTAGTAGTAGCAAGAAGAGAAAGAAAATTTCAGCAAAGGTTTTACGTTACTTTCCATTCCGACCATGTTTGTAGAGATTGTTTATATCATCTAAGACTACAAGGCAAATGAAATGGTATTCAGTGAACAATAATTTTGATGGTTTGATAAGGCATCCCAGGGACTCCAAGGCATGTAAGATGTTTAATTCAATGTACCCTAGTTTTGCTTCAAACCCTTAAAATGTCCACTTGGCTTGGCTAGTGATAGTTTCAACCCTTTTGGGAATTTGAGCACCAATTATTGTATATGGCCAGTTGTTTTGATCTCTTACAACTTGTTTCCATGGATTTGTATGAAGCAAACCTCCTTCATCCCCTTTATGATCATTCTTGGAAAACGAATGTCTGGAAATGAAATATATGCCTACCTTCAACCTTTTATCCAAGAATTAAGGGAGTTATGGGATAGTGGTGTTGAAACATTTAATGCATCTATAAATCAAACTTTTAGAATGTGTGCAACTTTAATGTGGACCATTAGTGAATATCCTAGACTTGGCAATTTATCTAGGCGAAACACATATACTAGCTTTGCTTACCACATTCGTAAGAAATCATGTTTCATGTGTTATCGTCGTTTCTTAGATCAAAATCATAAATTTATGTTCAACAAATCTCAATTTGATGGAAAGACAGAGTTGAGGAACCCCCCCCCCCCAAAATTATTGTCTGCTCAAAAATTTTGAAACAATTGTAGGATATTAATATGCAATTCAGGATAGTCCTAGATTTTGGAGAATGTCAGAAAAGATTTCACTTAAAATTGATTGAGGAAAGTGGAACACAATAATGGAAAAAAATATATTTTTTAACTTTCATATTGGGAGTTTTATTTGTTATGTCATGACCTTGATGTTATGCACATCAAGAAAAATGTATGTGATAATGTGATTTATACTTGGCTCAATGAATATGTCAAGACAAAGGACCATCTCAATGCTCAGAAATACTTACAAGCAATTAATATGCATTGTGATCTCTAGGCTAATGAGAATGGAAAGTACCCTCAGCTATATTTTCATTAACAAATGCTCAAAAAGATATTTTTCTTAGTAGATTGAAGAATATGTTAGTGCCTAATGGATATTCAAGTAATATTTCTAGATGTGTTGATTTGAAACATTGTAATCTTTCTGGATTAAAAAGCTATGATTCACTCATTCTTATGAAGCAGTTACTACCATGGGCTTAGTGTAATAAACTACCGAATAAAGTGACTGTAGTGTTTGTTGAGGCTTGTTCATTTTTTAGACAATTATGTGGTAAAACTTTGAATCTGGTTGAGCTACAGTAGCTACATGGCTATATCGTACTCACAATTTGTCATATGGAGATGATATTTCCTTTATCATTCTTCATTATAATAGTTCATTTAGTTGATGAAGCAAAATGTGGGGGCATGTACCATTGGATGTACCCTATTGAGAGGTACATATATGGATTTAACTTCTTTACTTTTAGATTGTCTTCTAATCGACTTATTAAGATTAGTTACTCACCTAACCGTACTATATCATTTGCTTCTTATGTGATAGGTACTTAGGACAATTGAAGTCCTATTTGAAGAATAGGGCTCAACCTAAAGGCTCTATAGCTAAAAATTGCTTAACTGAGGAATGCTTTACATTTTGTTCTTGATATTTGGATGAGAATGAGACAAGATTCAATCAAGTCAGATATGTTAATGATAACCTTAATCATATTGACCCTAAACATGGAGATTCCATCTTCTTGAAGATAAGTCACCTCATTGAAAAAGTGTTAACTTTCATGTTGTTACACTTGGAATTAGCACAAGACATAGATATCTGTTATTTAATTCCACAATAGTTGATCCATTTATTGAAGAATTGAAGGCACAAACAAAATGACAACTTAGAAGTTGGACTCGGTTTGAGCCAGAAATCACGAAAATAGTTAAAAAAGAAGTTGTTGAATGGTTTGCCATGCATGTAAGTCTCTTAACGATATCTTCATGATTAAGTCCATATGTTTCACTCTTAATTCAAATTTTGTTTTCTAGTTTCTTTAGATAATGAAAATTCATAATTGAGAAGATATCTTTGATGATCTAAAGTTTTTAGCTTGAGGACTACTTCCACATGCTAAGAGGTTCAATGGTTATAACATCAATGGTTTCAAATTTTAAATAGTTGATTGAGAAGAAGGATTGAAAAAATAAAGTAGTGGAGTGTTTACCATTTCAGAGTTAAGATATTATAGAAGATTGGGTGATATCATTGAGCTAAATTATCATGGTTGATTCTCTATTATTTTATTAAAATGTAAATGGGTTAATACTAATAGTGAGATAGGAAAAGATCAATTTCAATTCACTTCAATAAGCTTCTCTTAATTGATTCATACCAGTGATCATGAAGAACATGATCTATACATCTTAGCTTCACAAGTGTAAATGGTATATTATATGAATGATGAAATGGATGAAGATTGGAGTGTTGTTGTACATTTAAAGCCAAGAGACTTGTATGATATAGGGGATGATGTTGAAGAATCATTTATGGAAAGTGAGGCACAAATATCTCAAGACTTAGCATTTTTCTTCCCTGAAGACAATGAATGCATACAATTACCAAGAAAGGATGTAGACAATGAAGTTATGGTCACAATGGACCCATATTTCAACAAGAAATTGAAATAATTTCGGACTTAGTTTGAAATTTATGTTGATGATTTAATTTTTATATATGTTGATTTCTATATTTTAATTACTTTTTTATGTTCAGTTATATGTTTTAAGTAATGTATGCCTTTGTCTAAAGTCTATGATTCACCTTATTTGTAGTTATGCCAAGGACAAAGCGTTATAAAGATAAAAGCAGAAGGCAACATGTTCCAAGCCTACACATAATCCTCCACCTGATTCTCCCTAGCACCTACCACCACTACATGCTCATTCTAAGCCTTCACCTCATCTAGCACCATCGTAGGCACCAAAACATCCTTTTCCACCATCCTAGCCTCCTCTTTCGGCACCTTCTGTGGCATTACAGGGTCCTTTTCTTGCTCTGCAGCCTCTTCCTTAAGATCCTTCTGGGGCACCACAAGATCCTCTTCCTGCACCACATTGTCCTCCATCATCCCAAGCTCTACCTAGAAGCCATTGCTGAGTTCAAGTTATAGGTGAATACCTTATCTTTTATATTTAATTATAATGTTAATTTTATGTCACATAGATGCATTAGGATCTACAAAGGAAATTTTCTTGAATACTTCAGATGTTTGGGACCTTGAAGATCAAAAGATGATTATCCCATTTGATGATCTTGAGGTTCCGACAAGTGATAGTACTTGCATATATGGACAAGTTCTAGGACGCTTAGCATGCAAACCTATCCATTCTCTAGTCACCTACAAAGGTTGGAGAAACATACCTACACCATGGAAGTTAGAAGTGTATAAAGACCAAATTAAGGTAGTTTCCAAATTGCTATGGCTTTCTATTTTGTTGATTCGTAATACACTAACATGAGTTACTTTGTTTTGTTCAATTAAAGTCAAGGTTTCACTTTGATGTGCTATACTTGATTGCATGTTCTTAGACACTCAAGAATAGAGGCAAGAAGTGGAAAGACTTCAAGCTAAGGTTATGGCATGAGTTCAATGATGAATTATTGACCAAAGAGAAAATGTACTCTAAAGTTCCAAATAGTGCTCCCAGAGAACAATGGAAAACCTTTGTTGAAGTTAAAAATGATGAGAAGTATAACTTAAACAACTACTGTGCTTCTAATTGTTGTAAAAAATTATTGAGCAGTGTATTTGAACTATTGTATTATTAATTGTTGTCAACTATTCTAGGCAATGTGAAAACAAAATGCCATGAACTGCTAAAAGCAAAAAGCTACTCACACATCTGGATCTAAGAGCTTTGCTAGGAGATGGCCCTAAATGGTAGTCACTTTGACTGAAACATTTTACATTTATATATGTAAAAAATGACTACGAAGTGTGTAATATGTTCTTTTGTAGGTGGAAAAGTAAGGCCTATTAGCCTTGCTATCATGTCTTCTATAGTTTTGATGTTGAAAAATAATTTTAATTGATGTCATGATCTAACAATATGCTTTTAAGTGTTTGTTCATTTTGAAGACTTAAAATTGATCAAGTGACATTTAAGATATTAAAAGATCCACCTAGTCTTAGGGTTTATTGATTTTTTTTCTAAGATCTTTTGTAAGTGTGCTCTAATCAATTTTGATCCAAATAAATTTCTAATAATAGCTATATTGAGGTAGACATAAATCAAATGAAATGAGGTTAAATCAAATATTTTCTAACTATGTGTTCAATGCATTCTCACAAGTTAAATTTTTATAAAAATTATTTTTTATTGTATAAATCGATTCACAAATTAATTCATATAAGAAATCTTGTAGAATATACTCAAATTGATTCATAAATCGATTCATGAAGAAAAGTTTTTGAAAAAGCTTTTACCAAAACTTTAGAAAGTACTCTGAATCATTAGGTAATTGATTCACAACCTTTTTCCCACCAAAGGCTAAATTAATTCATGCATCAATTCGGTGAAGAAGTTTTTGATTATCTTCATAAGTGAATCAATTCTTTAATTGATTAATTAGTTAGTAGCCACTTCAAATAAATTCACGAATCGATTTAAGGTTAAAAAGTTAGTTATTTTTTAAAAGTTGGTTATAACAGCTATAAATAGCCTTTCACTTCATTTCAACACAACATAATTTTCACTTTCTCACATTTTCAGAGCACGAAAACAGAGAGTACTTTTAAGCTTCATCTGATCTAAATTCTACCTTTCTAAATCACATTTCATTTATGATTTTGGATCAAATTTGTGAAGAACATAACTAATTAATTGGGATTTTCATCTTAATTATTGGTATTGTATTTTCTTACCTAGTTTTGATTTTAATTTTGTAATTTTTAGGTTGTAGGAATTGGAGATACAAGAAAGAGGTTAATCTTCCCTTACATCTTCTTTAGTTATAAGGTTGATTACAATTAAGTTGATTACAATTAAGTTGAAAGTGTAGAGTATTGTATCAATAGGTTTTGCAAAAGCCTAGTATAAATCTTGTTGTAAATTCATTGCTCAGGAGCCTAGTTAAAATCCTGTTGTAGTTAATAAAATAGGTCATCTGGTTGAGGATTAATCTAGTGGATGTAGACTTAAACTGCAATTTTAGTTTAAGTTGAACCACTTTAAAATTCTGGTGTTCTTGTTTATCTTTTTTGCATTCTGGTATTTTGATATTGTGCTGCTTTACAATTCTAATATCTTTGTAATACTAAATTTTGCAATTTTGATTTATTGCATTCCTAAATTCATTGCAATTCTATTAATTGCTCAACTGTTTAATTTGATAAATTTGTAATTAGATTCCATATTGAATCAATAACTTCAATATTATCTCTATCATCCAATAGAATTTTATTCAAAAACCTTGTGAAACAAGAATTTAATCTCATGGTAAAAAGAGTATACATATTTTACAAGTATAAAAAGGGCAAGATCTTTTTATCTTATATATTTTTTGGGACCCTCAGTTGGTATCAGAGCTTTAGCTCTTGATATTCTTTATTTTCTAAAGAGAATAGATTCTATCTTTACGTTGTTACCTGAATGTCCACCCTTGAACAAGCCAGTTGGTTTCAATGGACATTACTATACTTATTAGAAATAGAAAATTAAAGACTTTATTGAAGCTACTAATATAGACATGTGAGAGATTGTAGAGGATGGTTATGATCCACCTCAAATATTGATAAATGGAGTTGTAACAACTAAGCCTAAGTCTTTATGGACAGAAGATGAAAGAAAGAAACACCTTCTTACCTCTTGTTAGCCTAGATTACTCTAACTATATATTTTCCTTGGTTTTATTGTCGAAAAACAATTTTATCTAATAATATACTTTTAGTATTTTTTATTTGTTTTGTTGGTTCAAAGAAAAATTATTCAAGTGATCCAAGATTAGTTGTAGGATTTATTTTATTTCAATAAGATCTTTTGTAAATAAGTTCAAATGATATTTGATCTAAATATTTTAACTAAACAATAAGGTAATCTTTAAACTACCTGAAGAAAACTATAAAACTGTTTTTTACTTCATAAATTGATTTGCACATCGATGCATTGAAGAACTTTTGAAAAATTCATATTGAAATCAAAGTCACAATCGATTTATGAAACATAAATTTTTTTATAGAAGGTTAGGAAAAATGGCTACTTCGATGCAGTAATCGATGCTAAAGCTATGAATAACAAACTATACTTTAATTACCACATCGATTAATTAGTTGTAACCACTTGTAATCGATGCTACAATTAAGGCAATAATTGAAAGTAAGTTATTCTATTATAGACGGTTACAACAGTTATTCAAGTCTAAATGCCTTCTCTATTTAAACGATCTTTCACCATTTTTCTTCATATATTCAAGTGTGAAATCATTTAAGAAAGATCTAAACATGTTTTCTCTCTACCTTATCAAATTTCTGAGAGTTGTTCAAGAGTTTTGGATCAAAGATTAATTAACTTTATCTTAGTTTGTTTGATATTTTCATCTCAAACATTGGTATTGTATTCTTCAATCCCTTCTTACTCTATTTCTTTTTATTTGAGATTTCTAGGATTTAGAAATCTATATAGGTTTAGAAGAGCTTGTTTCAATTCCTCTAGTTTGCAAGAAGCCTGTGTAAGTTCTTGTGTATTTGATGTAAACTGGCATTTCAGGAGCCTGGTAAATCCTGATAGTTTAGTTTTTTTAATTGAAGAGGTCTTTCAGTTGAGAAAAATCAAGTGGAGTAGACTTGAATTATGATTTCAATTCATGTTGAACCACTTTAAAAATTGTCTTCAACTTTTTTTTCTGCACTTATATCTTCTTGTTCTTGCTACTATATTTATTACTTTTCAATCTGCTACATATTTTAATAAGAAAAGTTAAAATTAAACAAAGGTGTATACAAATTCCCCAGTGAGAAAAGGGCAAGATCCATTTATTTTTCACAATTTAATTTTTACTGGGACCATCAGTTGGTATCAGAGCTTTAGCTCTTGATACACTTGTATCTTCTTTTAAAAGAATATGGATTCTAGCGTTTTCTTGTTGCCTGAGTTTTCACCAAAGCACAAATCTGTTGGTTTCAATGGGGAGCACTACACCTATTGGAAACAGAAGATGAAAGACTTTATTGAGGCTATAGATGTGGATATGTGGGAACTAGTAGAAGAAGGATATGAACCCCTTAAGACTATTATTAATGGTGATGTAAAACTTAAGCTTAAGTCATTTTGGATAGAAAATGAAAGAAAGAAACATTTACTTGCTGCTAAAGTGAAATGGATAATTTCAAATTCTTTATCACCAAATGAATATGAAAGAATTTCAAACTGTTCCACTACTAAGCAAATTTGGG
>JANHAO010007345.1:0-20253 GCA_026873985.1 Saraca asoca
GAAATTGGAATTTCTCGTCCACATGTTCCTTTTAAATAGAGCACGTGTTTCACGGTTTTTCTGAATTTCCTTCTCCGATAATGCTGCCAAAACCCCAACACTGTGCATATGTAAACGGCGGGGCGGGCCCCAGACAGAGAAACTGAAATAAAATTCAACGTGCAAATTACTAAGTACAAGTTCAAATTTCATCACCCACGGCAAAGTTTTTTATATTACTATTCTCAGTAAACAAAAAAGATGTGATTTATTAAAAACTAAAAATAATTAAAAACTATTATCAATATTAAATTCTTTTAAAAAGTTTTAATAATATATAAATAGATAATAATAATGTTTATTAATATGATGATGTAAGAATAAATATTATAATATATGAATAAGTAATTATGTAAAATTAATTTAGATATATGGATGAAATTTAAATCCTTACCAAAAAAAAAAAAAATTAAGTGATTTATTAAAGAGACTTTCTCAACATATCTGGCTATCTTAAAATTTTGATGGACAAGAATAATCAGTTTACAAACATTTGTGTATAATTTATGGTTCTAGCCTCTAGGGCTAGTTTTAATTATTGAGGTTTTGATAGATCGGCAGTTTTGGGAAAGCAAACTTTCATGTAGCCGCGCCCACAAGCCTCTGGCAATCTTTTATTTGCATAAAAAGTTTAACATTTTTTTTATTAATTCAAATAAAAAGAATATTTTAATAATTTCAATTTTTAAAAGTAAAATTTAATTTTAAAAGTAAGAGTATGTTTATAGGAGCAAAAATCACAGACATTATTATTTAGTATATCATTCTGTTTAAAATTTCTTGAAGATTTATAGTGTATTTTTTTTTCTTTTTTTATTAATTTTCCTTTTAAAGAGGGTATATGCATTGATCTTCCTTTAAACAAGAGGTTTCAAGCAATTTTAAAAGTTTTAATAATTTAATGTTGATTTTGTTACAAGTAATCCAGAATCTTGATTCAAGAATGTTTCTATTCCAATTTTTTTTAATATTTCTGTAAAAATGTAATTTGAAATAGGTTTGTATAATTCAATATAAAAAATAACATTGATTTTATAATATTAATCGACATTTTTAACACAATATGCAATTTTTTTTGCAAAATTAGATATTATTTAATGTTCAAAATAATATAATTATAGAAATATTATTAAATGAATAAAATAATTTAAATATTATTTAATTAATTATGTGAAAATGTCATCATATTATTATAAAAAAATAAAATGGATAAAATTAATTAAAAAAATATTATGACATATATTATTAGATGTCTATTTCTAAAATAGACTATCTAAAGAAAAAAGGTCAACTTTTTTTTTTTATGTTTTTGGTTAGAATTTATTTTTTGGCTATGTTTTTTTAGCATAGAATATCTGGTCATGCATGCCCCATTTTGTATCAATTGTTAGAATGGTTATGAATACATTTAAGATTTTTATTATAATCTATATAGTAAAATTGAAACTTTAAACATAACTATTTTCCATTCAAAATTATCAAATGCTACCCGTAAAAATCATAAAAGCCATTTCCCATTCAAAATAAAATTGCTATACTAGTTTTGAATGAATATAGTTAAACGTGAGTAATGTGGTTTAAAAATTCTTATTTTTTCTTCACTAATATATGATGGTTCGTTTAGTTCTAGAAACATTTGTTTCCTGGTTAACTGCTTTTTCTTTTCCTTTTAAACAATCATATGGATCCTTCTCAGCAAAATGAGAAAAGTATAAGGGTAATACTTTTATGAAGGAAATGATCCTTATTCGTAGTAGAGGAGAAAAGAAGGCTGACTCAATGCTAAGGTTCAGTCTACTAACGCTACAGGTTCAAAATATAAGAGTTATATTTGAATATTGACACGAACAAGAGTGCCAATCAATATTGAGCATCGGAAACAAATATCAAAAGGCATCAAGGAGAACATTTGGCAATATCTCTTAGTATATATTACTTATATCCAATTTACATTTAAGATATATATAATTATCTTCTCAGAATAATTGTATATATATAAGTATAATCTATGTGTGTGTTGTTTTGTAGACTACCTTTGATATTGATACAAGGAGGAGAAAAGAAATCCTAAAGCTTGCAAGGAATCACGGCATAGAGGGGGAGGTCATAAGCACCTATATCATAAAATTGATTTTCAACAAAATGAAAAAAGGTGGAAAGGCTTCAAGAAACGGTTGACAAAAGATTATATCACAATCAAGAGAAAAGGTGATGAAAACCCTTTTGAAAAATACAACTTCCTTGATTAACAAGTATGAGATGAATTTGTAAAGCAGCACCAATCCGAAGCTTTTCAGGTAAATTTGGTAATCTTACCTTATATTTTTTTCAACTTATATGATGAGTAATTTGACTATATCATTAATTATATTATTTTTGTCAATAAGGTATGAGTAAAGCCAATAGGGAGAGACAATCCAAAAACAAATATAAACATAGGTTGTTTTGTGGTAGATATGCAAAACTTAGGCAAGTTTTGTTGAAGGAAATGCTTACAAAACGACAAGCTTTGAATTAGCCTGACCTATAAGTTATTTCAATATCTTGGCATGAATTGTGGAAGAGAACCATAGTCAATACAAAAAGTGAATATACGATCAAAAAAAGCTAGATAGTTGCTAAGAAAATTGTAAGTAATTTTGCAAGTTTAATTGTAACAAATATTCTTAAGTAATTATAAGTGTTAAGTTGTAATAAATATTCTTAATTTTATATATGCCACAGGATTCTCCCACACAGCAATCCTCCAAGGAGATTTTACTTCATTTGCAAGGATAGACATATTAATAGTTATCTTAGGTATTGAAAAGCACTCGTCCATGTTAAGGGGTTGGGGGATGAATTGGTCTAAAGGCCTATTTTTAGGTATCATCAAAGCATCTCTAAAGATCATTAGTTTTTGTGAAGGATTTTATTGTAGAGATTACTGCTCAAGTAACACAGAAGGTGAGAGTGGATGTTACTGCTCAATTGTGAGAGGAGAACTAGGCCAAGTGGGAAGAAATTCGAGAGATGTTTGCTTATAATTAGAAGATGGGTATGCAATCACTCTCTGACCTAAGGGTAGAGATCCACCCTGCTCCCCTGCCTAGCAATACGAGAGTTAGCTGCTCAAGAGGCCCTAACCTATTTGTAAAGCTACTAGAGGTAAATGACTATTACTAAAGCTTAAACTTCCTTTATTATATAAGTAGTTTCTAATATTTTTTTTTGTGAAAAATAACATTATAATCAACTTTTTTTACTTTGAATTTTTTGTATATACAAGAAGGACCCAAATGTTTTCTAGCTCTAGCGTCTAGTAAATGTACAGTGACATATGAAAGGATTTTTCATAGTTACACCCTTTATTGCCAATAATTGTTGGATGAGTAATCAAAAGTCATTGTTGACACCTCATTGGATCAAAGTGCAAAACTACTAGTGTCAACAGATGAATTAGGGACAGTGGGCTAAGGATTGAACTTTTATCGCATGGCCAAAAAGTTTTATCATTTTAGTTACAAAAGTATCATTTTTTATCTAATAAGTAATTGTGTTTGAAAGACCTAATTTTACTATATTTCTAATATCTAAATTTCATATTTTGATGCATGTCAATTAGGATAGAAAAGAGGCTAGAAAGGTTGAGAGTAAGCAAACCAAGGAATTGACTTAATCAACGAATCAGCTAACTCTGACCCAAGAAGTGCCTTATGTTAAGTCAAGGACAATGTTATCTTTTATGGCTAAGAAGATGGCGAATGATACATTCATCTATGTTGATATGGATGCTGAGGTCCTGAGTTATGGATGTGACATTTTTGTAGCAAAGGATGACATCATGCTATTCTAAGCCATGGAAAAGATAAATATATCCTGAGTCCAAGTTTTTGAAATGTAAGAATACCTTTAACTTTTAATTCATAATCTTATTTATATTATACAATTCAAGGTGTTTTGTTAATTGTTCCTTTATTTCCTTGTAAAATCTTCTACATTGTAAACGTGTGACCAAGGGACTGGATGCCAGATTCTATGTCCACATTTACCTGCACCAATAGGAACCAACAATGAAGAAAAGACAAAATACATCTCATATGTCCTACAAAAAAAGAAGCATTGTGTTTTTGCACTATTTATTGAGTCGTAAGTATCTAATGTGATATTTAATTTTTTTTATCATTAACTTGTTATTACTTATTTAATATTTTGTTATTATAGGCATCATTGAATGCTTTGTATGATATATCTCCAGCAAAATGTTATTTACCGGCTTGATTCCTTAAGGCATTCAGCTCATAAGAAAATTGAAACATTAATTGACTCATGAGCTATTTCGTAAGTTAAAATTTAATTTTCGAATTTACAATATATATGATTTTCGTTATTAATACGTTGGTTTGTTGCATGAATTTGATTGAACAGATGTGTTAGGGCTTATTTGTACTTGAGCGGCAATGGGAAAAAGCCTAACTTAAAATGGATGACCTTAAAAGTAAATTTTTTTGATCATATGGAATACTTTTTATAAATATTCTAAGTAATTTTGTATTTGATTGAAATGTTTATTTATATTTGATTTGTTGCAACAAAAAATGATGAGTACGGATAGTTTATATTAACATATATGAGTGACATAATCATTCAAATAAAGGAAGGTCACTAAGATCCACAAGAGGTATAAATATTCTAAGTTTTTTGGAGATATTAGTCCTTCCACTCATGCTTAAATTGACCAATTTCAAGATCAGTGGGTTGACTTTCTCCTATCCTGTTGTGACAAAGACTAAGGAAAGTTTTAATGTCTATTTTGCAGTTGTAAAATTGTAATGTATATATGTTATGTTGTAGTGTAAATTTGTGATGAATTAGAAAGTGTTTTGCTATACTATAAAGTTGTAATAAAATAGTCTCTTTTTTTTTAAAAAAAACTAATTAACAAAAAAGACGTCGATTTTAAGATAATAACCAATATTTAAAATGAAAATTATGACATATAACATTATAACAAATGATCAGTTAGATAAAAGACATCAATTTATAATTCATAATTGACATCTAAAGTCTAAACAATGTCAATTTTTTTTATCAAAAATTGATGACTAAATAGATTTATATATTAGATATCTCTGCTTTTTTAAACTCTTATTATTTTATTATTTTGTGTATTTATATTTATGAACAAAATTTATTTTCTAACTATTAATTTTTTCCATTCCAAATAAAATAATTCTTTTCACAAAGATTATAGAATATTTCAAGAATTAAATACTATTAAATTGGACAAAAATAATTTAAGTATTAATTTAGTGGACAAACATAATTAGCCTTTGAGCAATTTATTTAAGAAAATTATAATATATTATCTAAAAAATAAAATTAACAAAAATAAAGTTAGAGTAAATGAGAAACATCAGTGTTTCGTGTGTTTTAAAAAATAACTAAAGTTTCCACACATTTTAAACATTGATCTCTTACTAATAACTGACATTTAAAATTAAATGGCTGTTTTTGAAAGAAAAAGACTAAAATCTCCTCACATTTTAAATAAATTTATATATTACGAATATATATATTACAGTTTAATATATATATTAGAGATCTCTTTTTTTTAACTCATATTATTTTGTTTATAAAAAAAATTATTTTCTAACCATTATTTTTTATTCAAAATAAAATAATTTCATTTTAAAAAGACTGCAGAATATTTTAAGAATTTAATAATATTAAATTAGAAAAAATAATTTAAGAATTTAAGCATTAACTTAATGGCAAAAAATAATCAGCCTTTAAGCAATTTGTGAAACTTGTAATATATTATCTAAGGAAACAAAATGGGCAAAAATAAATTTAAAGTAAATGATAAGTGGAATTAAGGAAATTTAGTCAAAACGTAACTAAAATAATTATTATGTATAGACTTTTTTATTAAAATGATATGTTTTGATTTTAATTTAGTTTTGTAAAATTTTTTATTGATCCAATAAAATGTTTAAAATTGTTGAAATTGGAATTGTGTTAGATAATTGTATATTTTAGTTTGATGGTTGTTTCTACAAAAAATATAAAATACAAACATACTTTTATAAAAATGTAATTAGTTAGTAACAAATTTTTGTAAAAAAAAAAAAATTTAGTTAGAGCATCAGGTTTTTTTTAAGAGAAAAGGCATCGATTTTTTTTTTTATAAAAAATTGATGTCTTTATATCAACTAAAGATGTTGGTTTTTTATAAAATAAAAAAAAATAACTATTTTGGTGGTTGGGAAAATATGTCCATTTTTTTAATACATCCAATGTCTTTACTGGTTGAGAAAAAAACATAAGTTTGTAATAAAAACTAATATTTTAGTAAAAGAAAAGACATCAGCTTATTATAGAAAATTGATATATAAATTTTTTTTTCTAAATAGAAAGACACTAATTTTACATTAAAAAATTGACATAGAAAATCAACATAGTTTTATTTTTACAAATCGATTTAAAAATTAACATGAATTGTTCTAATAATTGATCTTGAAACTGCCATAAGATATGTGAAATAATCAAACATAAAGATATGTATTTCTATAATAATAATAATTACTGAACACGCGCGCGCACACACACACACCATAAAAGTAATGCATTGTTGCCCATAGCCATAGTAATAATCGAGCTCTAAGTATCCACAGCATAAAAAGAGAAAATTTGTGCCATAGTTTAACACAAATATAAGATGTCTTTTGAATTTGGAGAGCAAGAGACTCTCTTTTTAATCCACTCAACATCATTTTATAATCTAATCAGTATTTTATCTAATCATGTAAAATTTTGATATTTAAAAAATGATTAATTTTTTAAAATATTTAATATTACATTTATTTTAGAAGTTAGAAAGTATAATTAATTCAAATAAAATTAAGCAAATATTATTAAATTTTAAATAAAAGTTAAAGGATAAAATACATAATTTGATAAAAAAAATTATTTATATATATATAGTTATATCCTTGGTCACAACTTTAAACTATCCACACAAGTGCAATGTAAGTGCAAGTGCGCAAAAGTATTAATTTGTCCAAGTACTTGGTCCATGTGCGTCTTTAGTGAAGCTGCACACGTGTACACACGAACATTTTCTAATTTATAAACATTTAATTCTTTTACTATGGACACCCCGTGAATATACAAGAGGAAAATACATAAGTATTTTATCAAGTTGGAATCAAGTAAAGATATAACATAATATTGAGCTTTTGGTTCTAGAATCATACATCATAGGAAATATGATATTTTTAAGAATATGATTCTTAATAATGTAACTATTGACATATGAATTTAGTCAACTCAAGTTCAGAATCCTAAATTGCAAACCGATAATGTGAAAGGAGAGAGAGAAAGAGGAAGAACAAAGAGACACCAGAAATTTTTAACGTGATTCAGCCTAGTGTAATGCTTACGTTTACAGTTATTTTATTTTTCTCTATCTATTTTGATAGATATTTTGGTAGAGTATTTGTATCTGTTGGTTATTTGATCTTCTCTATTTTCAGAGTATCTGCTCATCCCCTTTTTTATAATGATTCAACCCTATTTATAGTGGTTGGGGTGTTACAATTTGAATGTAAATTAGTAATTGAAAAGAATCCTGATTTGATTTTGCTTCACGAATTTCCATGAAAATAAGCGATTAATTAGTCATGCAAGTTAACTCCTGTAAGTTAATATTTGTAAGTTGATCCCTTCTCTGGTTTAACCATAGTAAGTGTGCTTCGATTTGTGAGTTAAACCTCATCCTTAACAATCTGAGGTTGCTATTGAGCCTTGTTAACTAGTGACCTGAGTTTGCATTTGATGAGCTCGTGCCTTGCCCCAACGACCTCAATCCTAAATGAAGTGGGTCCTTATCAGCTAAACTTGTCATTGGGTTTTTTTCAACCCATTTATATGGTATTAAAAATACCCACAACATTAGCCCCTAACTCTCAGTGCGATCTACGGACTGGGAGTTGTAGTTTACTGATAAAAGCTGGCGATTGCGATCTATCATGCCATCTTTTAGACTTTCATCCCATTGTTTTATCTGCGCCAACCCATATCATTATTACTGCATTTAATGCATATCTTTCCATAGCCTTTTAGGAGGTGATGACTAAGCCTCATTTCTCGTTGGACCTTTAGATTAAGGGCAGCTGATCAGTTTCCAAATCTAATGGTGAGGCCAGATGACTCATATAAGGTAAGAAAACCCCTTTTTTTCTTTCTTACTTGTTTCTCAAGGTTTAACAACTCGATGGGCTCATTGGTCGACCCCTCCCATGTTTTTAACTATTTAGGTCTTAGGTGTGGTGATATGGGGCATGCATGACTTGCTCCATAGGGAGTTCCTATAGACAATTCCTCTCTGAGGATTCTAGGAAGTTTTGTACAGATCTTAAATTATTTTCTCACAGTGATGTTGATGAGTTTAGTTCTTCCACCTTGGTTCTTTCACTTCTTTACAAGGCAACTTAGCCACTTGGTTTCTCAGATCACACTAGGGGCGATAAAGCTAAGGGATGAGCTCTTATTTTGGGAGAATATGAAGAAGCTTGGAAGTAGCCCAGTCAAAGACCAAATGATGGACAACTTGCTCACCTTATATGTTGACCCTCTAGCTCACCGAGGTTCAGCTCCTAAAATCCAACCTTCCTATTAGGACATGATAGTTGTAGGCTTATTTTGATCTTTATTTTTGAACCTTCATATGTACATTTACCTCGTTGAACGAGATTTTTAATGAATCCTTCATAATTTACTCGCTTTTCCAAGTTTACACCAAGTTGGATGTTCAGTAGGTTACATTAATGCGTCTCAACTTACAAACCATGACAATGTATATTAATTGAGCATAATGTATATTTTTCTAGTTAAATGCCTAGTAGGTCGCAGATGATAATACATAGGCTGACATGAATGAATTCTTGCATGGTGTAATAAATATTAGTCGGGTTGAATGCCCAGTAGGTCATAATAAATATTACTCAAGTTAAATGTCTAGTAGGTCATGCCTCAACTAACAATGAATTATCCAGATAGGTCGTGCCTCAACTAACAATGAATTGTCTAAGTAGGTCGCGCTTTAGCTAACAATGAATTGTCAAGGTAGGTTGTGCCTTAGCTTGCATGAGTCGAGTGCCTAAGTAGGTCGCATGGATACGCCTCAGCTAGCACGTTATAAGTTCTTTTAACCCTGAGAATAACTCGTTTCCTATATAATATTCTGCTAAAAATTTATTCAGAGATTAGTAAACATAGACATAAAAATTTAAAGAAATAATATTACAGGATTAGAAGGACGAGTTTATCTTGGCTCTCTTTATAGCTTGATTATTAAAGCCATCCTTCTGACCCTTTTTGTCGTTCTTGCCATTGCTTCTCTTCTTAATCTGGTTGGAGCTATTTGTCTCATCTTTCTAATTGGACTTTTTTGAGCCAAAGGTTTCTTCCCACCTGATCTCTTTGGCAGCTCATTCATAAAACTCACCTAGGTCCTTCACTGGAGACTTTTATATACTCTTATACAACTTACCATCCTTGCGAAGTCCTGTCGAGATCATTGTCAGGATGCTCTCATCTGAAGGGCTCTCTATGTTATTGACCTCGTACCTAAACCAAGAGATGTAGTCTTTTAGTGACTCGTTCTTTCCCTGAAAGACCGTTGTAAGGAGGCAGGATGGTGCGAGCTGCCATCTCAGTGTTTTATACTGATTGATGAATCTCCTTTGACACTTCTCCTAACTATTAATGCTACGAGCTAGGAGACTCCTGAGTCAAGTTCAAGGTATGTCTCCAAGAGTGGCTAGGAAGACACGGTACTTGACTAGAGAATTAGTTATTTGAAAATCCATCTGTATATTGAATGCATCCAGGTGATTATATGGGTCACTATCCCTATTGTATTGCGGGATTGTGGGGATTTTAAACTTGCGAGGGAGAACCTCTGTCTCAATCTCTCTAATGAATGATGTCCTCGCCTCATAATCTCGACTATCTAGAGCCTAGGGGCATTTTTCTAACTGCTTTACTCTCTGAAGCAGTTCTTCTACTATCAGGTCCTGTGTCTCGGATCGCCGCTGGAAGATCATTGACTCCTTTACCTCCCTGGTCATGGGAGTAGCGATCTGAGGTTTTATGTCTTTTCTGCCTGTAACCTAGCAAGTTGCGATCTGACATATGTTCCCGACTGGTCCTGTTCTAGCCTTCCACTAAATATGAACCCTCACATCATTGATTATCATGATCCTCGCTTGCTCGATGGATCTTCAATCTTGTCCATAAGTTAGAGGAGTGAGTTGAATTAGTGCACTAATGCATTTATATGATTGGTCTCTCCTCCTAAGCTCCTTGCCGCAGCTGTTGGAGCTCTCTTCTGAGTGCAGTGACCTTAAATTGTTTTCGTGTGCCCGGGCTTGTGCCTATGCTAGCACCCTAACCGCATCAGCCAATTCCCTGATCGTGTTCTCCAATGCCTCCTGATGTTGGTGCCACATCTGCACTCCATTGGTCCTAGGAAAAATAACAATAGGCTGATGATAGGCTATTGGGGGTAAGCTGATGGCAATACCTGTGGCGGGGACAGTGGAAGTGCCTGCCATGGGAAGAACTGGTTCTTATTACTGCTCTATGTGACCCTCCATCCTGTCAACTAGAGTGTTTGAACTTTTGGTGGTTCTTCCTCTAACTATAGCAATTGGATGGAAAATTAAGTAGAATGCAATTTAGGCCTCCTTTTAGCGCCAAATTGTTGACATGTAAATTTAGTCAACCCAAGTTTAGAATCCTAAACTGCAAACTGATAGTGTGAAAAGAGAGAGAGAAAAAGGAAGAACAGGGAGACGCCAGAAGTTTTTAACGTGGTTTAGCTTAGTACAATGCTTACGTTTACGGTTATTGTATTTTTTTTTATCTATTTTGGTAAAGTATTTGTATCTGTTAGTTGTTCGATCCTCTCTATTTTCAGAGTATCCATTCATCTTTTTTTTTACAATGATTTTAACCCTTATTTATAGTGATTGAGGTGTTACAATTTGAATGTAAATCAATAATTGAAAAGAATCCTGATTTGATTTTGCTTCATGAATTTTCATGAAAACAAGCAATTAATTAATCATGCAAGTTTACTCTTGCAAGTTGATATTCGCAAGTTAATCCCTTCTTGGGTTTAACCACAGTAAGCGTGCTTCAATCTGCAAGCTAGACCTTATCCTTAACGATCTGAGATTGTTGTTGAGCCTTGTTGACTAGCGACTTGAGTTCGTATTTGGTGAGCTCGTGCCTTGGCCCAGTGACTTCGATCCTAAATGAACTGAGTCTTTATCAGTTGGACTTATCTCCTGGGCTTTTTCCAGCCCATTTGTACGACACCAAAAATACCTACAATAGTAACATCATTATATTAGAAATAGTTTGATTCATAAAAAGTTCTGAAAGAAGTACAACTTTTTGAAAAATAGAAAATATTTAAATTATTTGAGTGGTTACTTACTCAAAAATTAAGGGAAATTGTACTTCCTACAAAATATGGAAAATTGCTTATCCAGTCCCTTAGACAAGTTATCCTATATTTTTAATCAAACAAAAATATAAAACTATCCTTATAAAATTTAAATAATGACAATAGTATTTTTTTTAAAACTTACCCAATATCTTGACAAAAGAACATAATTTTTTTTGTAAGATCTTTTAATTATTTCAATAATACTTTATAGAAAGTTTATAATTTGACCAAATACCGCATAAAAATTCATTTCTTGGGAAGTTCTACTTCCTTAATGCTTATCAAACAACTTTTAGTTTAATTTCCCACAAGAACTTACTTTCTAGGAAGCTTAATTTCCCACAAGAACTTACTTCCAGTGTGAACTAAACGACTCCTTAGTTCAAATTAAAATAAAAAAAAAGAAATCATTTGGTTTACATTGGAAGTAAGTTCTTGCGAGAAGTTAAACCTTCCAAGAAGTAAATTTTTATGTGAACTTCCCTGGAGGAGCTCAAAGTTATTTAGTTGGCATTAAGG
The DNA here is from genome assembly GCA_026873985.1 of Saraca asoca. Lineage (NCBI taxonomy): Eukaryota > Viridiplantae > Streptophyta > Magnoliopsida > Fabales > Fabaceae > Saraca > Saraca asoca. The sequence continues at coordinate 12,062 of JANHAO010007345.1, forward strand.
AAGTAAAACTTCCTAAAAAGTATTATAAAAATGACTAAAAATTTCATTCAGAAAAGTTATACTCTTTTACCCAAGCACTTGGTAAGTTTTTAAAAGAGTACTCTTGTCATTATTCAGGTTTTGTAAAGATAGTTTTATATTTTTATTTCATTAAAATTATAAGAAATAGAACTTTTTTAGGAAACTGGGTAAACAACTTCCCTTACTTTGCGGGAAGTAGAACTTCTTGGAAAATATAACTTTTTTCCACTTTTTGAGTTAATTACCAACCAAGCAACTCAAATATTTTCTACTTTAAGGAACTTGTACTTTTTATGAAACTTTTTGCGAACCAAACGATTCTAAAGTCCTACAAGACGATGTTTGGTTTGTGAAATCATACATTCTATGAAATCTTAGAATTTCCAGAATTGTTATATCACTATGTTTTAGTCAATAAAAATAATCTCCAACAATGATACAATATCATATTTTAATTAATTTGTATATTTTAAAAATATTTTAAAAAATAGGTTAAATTATTTTTTTGCTTCCCATAATTTTACTTGATTTCTAATTAGGTCTTCATAATTCAAAAATTTTAAATTGAATTCTTATACTTATTTTTTATTTCTAATTGAATACTTCTTATCATTTTTTTGTTAGATTTTATTAGTAATTTACATATGAGAATATTCTTTTTATATGTTTTAACGATTATTGGTATAGAATTTCAATTTAATTTTTATTTATATTTAAGTAACAAATAATTTAAATAAAATTAAAATATTTTATAAAATTATTTTATTTTAAAAAAATAAGTGAGTCCTAACCCCTTATTCAATAAATGACCGAATCATGACTAAATCGCACTTTCTACTCGCTGTCCAATTCGAATTTTTAAAACTATCTAACGAATGAATTGGAATCTTCCCTCATTAATTATTACTGGGATTGACCTCACCTACAGTACAAATAATTTACAAGTCCTCCGCGGGACCATATGTTGAGCAAAATAAAAAATTTCCAAATCTATGTTGTAAATCAAACCAAAACTTCATTTGCTTTTCCCTTCAGGCTTGGCTTGGCTGTGATAATATGGGCAAGCTTCTTGAATCCGATTCTTTCTCCTTTGAAGGAACCGCTGCAGCGATCTTTTCATCATAAGGCCAGTACTTGCTCTACTCATCTCATCATTTGATTGCAATATTTGTGAAGATGCCTTCGATTCGCTTCGAATTCTTACTTTTTCCTCTGTTTCTTTCTTTGCAAGCATTAAAATAGCTGCAGCCTGCAATATTCACATGAAATCCACAAATTATTATTCCTTAAAAAAAAAAAAAGGGAAAATTCCGTCTTGTAAATAATCTAATAACAGTGAGCAGAGTTCTAGATGCTTACAAATGGGAAGAAGGTTCTGACAAAGACATACCTGAAAGTCTGTGACATCATTAACATAAACCTTCCCTTCATAGAAGATGGCCAGCTGATGCTGTTGCGAATGTGGTTGCGACTGCTGTTTTCTTGGGCTTCCGTATTGTTCTTCCACCCTTCGATTATTAATGAAAACAGAAAGAACATAAGAAACAGAGATTCAATCTAAATATCGAAAACAGAGAGATTGCTGGAGAGAGAAAATTAGTGCTTACATATGACAATGGTCGGAATCATGAGAAGAAGAAAGGCTGAGTTCCAAGTTGATGTTTATCTCCATCTTGAATCCTCTCTCTGACTAGAATTTTGAGAGAGAAAGGGGCAAATTAGAGAAAGAATTGAAGAAGGAGACGGTTGGTAAGGAATGCTGGGAAGAGAATAAGAGAAATAATATATATATATATATAAATTGGCGTTGGTAGGAATGGTCAGAAAACACGTGACGCAAAAATGGTGGAAATCGACATAAAGAAATTGGAATTTCTCGTCAACATGTTCCTTTTAAATAGAGCACGCGTTTTGAACGTTCTTCCGTAGTTCCTTCTCCTACAGTGCTCCCAAAAACTCCTACCCACTGTCAGAGAAATTGAAATAAAATTAAACGTGCATTGTATTAAATAGGAGTTTAAATTTGATCAAATTTTTTTAAATTGTCATTGTAATTAAATAAAAAGAAAATATTTATTAAAAATAAAAATAATTAAAAGTTATTAACAACATTAAAAGAATTTTAATAATTCTCAATAGCGTAAAAATGTATAGATATATGATACTAGTTTTTAATAACATTAGATTATATAAATAAATAATTATGTAAAATTGATTTACACCAATATTAATGAAATTTAAATCCTTATAGAAGTCAACATTAAGGGGTGCTAGTCATTTTTGTAAAATTTTTCAAACAAGTCGACTATGCCATTAGAGTGGAAACAAAGGCTAATGAAAAAAAATAACAAATAAATAGTTAACAACTGAGAGTGGAGTGAACACACATGTCGGATACATCAGAGGTGGTTGCATCGCAGTTATCTCATTATTATTTGATTGTTTTATTTTTATTTTATTTTATTTTATTTTTCTCTTTTGGCCTATGTCCATTTCTGTAGATACCGATTTTCATGAGTGGTTATAAGAAAAATTGTCTATGATTTTTATAAATAGGATGGACGTGCATAATTAGGAGTGGCTTACATAAATTTCTTTAATTGAATCAATTTTTTTGGTTTATACTTTAATTGATTTGACAATAATCAATTCAAATTTTAGAATTGATTTTAATCATTTAAGTCAATTTAGAATGTTTTCGAATAATTAATATCGGTTTAGACTTGTTAAAAGTTTTTTTATTAATATCACTAAAAGATAGCACTGATAATTGTAGAAACCAAAAAAATTGTCCATTTTTGTAAAAACCAGTTTTCATGAGTGGTTATAAGAAAAATTGTTTATGATTCTTATAAATAGGGTGGACATGCATCAGTTAGGAGTGGTTTACATAATTTTTTTTAACTGAATCAATTTTTTTGGTTTACACTTCAATCGATCTGACAATAACCGATTCAAATTTTAGAATTGATTTTAATGGTTTAAGTCAGTTTAAAATGTTTTCGAATGATTAATATTGGTTTAGACTTGTTAAAAGTTTTTTTTTATTAATATCACTAAAAGATAGCACCGATAATTATAAAAATATAACTAAAATTTCAAAGTTTAATATAAATTTTCCTACAATTATCATGATTCATATATAACAAAGTTTCACACCAATGAAAAGTGAATTCATAAAAATTATGTACTATATTATGCACATTACTTGCTCAGTTAGACATTAATTAATAAAAATTTATACAATAACAATATTATATAATTTCGTAGTATAAAAATAATTAATAGTATATTGCACTATAATAAATAAAGGTTTTGTTGTGCTTAGACTTTAAACAATGAGAAAACACAACAATAGATAAAGGTTTTATTTAACTTTAAATAAAACTTTGTGTGGGTTTGGTTAGAAGTGCTTAATTTTTTTTAAATCATTATTAATCGTAAATCAATTTTGTAAAAAAAAAAATTCACTTGTTTCAAACTGTATTTAAATTTTAACCACTTTTAACTGTTTAATTTTGATTTAATTCAATCAATTTTCTGTGGTCTATTTATTTATTTTGGCCCAACCTTACTTATAAATAAGGCATTAGCAAACAAAATAGAGATCACTTTCTGGCAATTTAAATAAAAAACTTACTCAAACACGCACTATGTTTTGTGGCTCTTTACTATACAATTCAATATTGTGCTGATCTTCATAGCTTTTAGGGGCTTTCCCACTCTCATGCTTATAATTTCATATGTCATTATGTGCTTTTTATGCAATTCACAAACATCTGGAGTGAAGATCTTTTCTCTTGCTATTTGTAATTGTATTGCTTCACATGAATTTTTTGAAGGATCAAGGTCTCGCTTATTTTCTGTGAATAACCCACCTTAAAGTTGAAACTTTTCAACTTACAAAATTTGGCATGAAATGAATTGGTAGGCTTGGTGGGACGCAGTTAAGGTACTTTAATCTTATATGACCCTTAACAGTGGTATTATTTTATTAGGTAATTCTGAAAATATATCAACTGGAAGTGTTTAAAACAACCCTCAAAACAAAGAGAGGCATGTTAATAATGAAAATGCAAGTAATGCTGGTGTTGCTAAAAATGCGATTGGTAACAATCAAAATAGTACATAAAGAAATAAGTAGAATCAAAATCATAATAGACGAAATCGATAAGAAATACCAAATAGAAACCAAAATAATAACAATAATTCAACTAGAAATGAATCACAAGATAGTAGTGGACCTATACTTAGGGAGCCAATGTCTGATAGCATGCCATACTTCCTGCACTTGGACCAAAATTATCAAAAAAATTCGTCTGGTATGAGTCCTAAAAATGTTGTATTTCAATAGTAAATGAATGAAAGTAACCATGATATGGTCCACAAGATGCCACAACAAATTACAATTATACTTCGACAAATGCTAGAAAATAATGCCTTAAATCAACAAAAAATGAATTAAGTGATAAAAAGGATGGAAGTCCATCTGGGTAACAATTGGAATAATATTAATGGTTAAAGTGCTGATAATAATGATCATAACAATCATAATGAAGGTTAAGGGTCAAAAACATCGAGAATGAAGGACAAAAAATAGAACGACCACAATATGGTCATATTAAGATACTTTGACGTGGAGAAGGAAGAATGCAGAATGATGATTGAATTAATGATAACGTACGAATCTCAATAAACCCAAACTATAATCTAACTTTTGAACAAAGACTAGAACAGAATATTCAATCCCTGGTCAAACAATTGCTGAATCCAATAAAAGGATAAGGTATTTAACCAAATTATAGGGGTGCATTTTTGAATAAAAAAAAATCAAATAGAGCCCTAAGAGGATTTAAATTGTAGAAATTTACTATTTTTTTTATGAAGATAATTAATCAACAATTGAAGATATAACTAGATTTACTGTTGAATGTCAAAAGCTAGCAAAGAATGAATATTTAAAAATGAAGTTTTTTACCTTTTTCTTGAACCAAAATAGGTTTTGATTGGTATTCAAGTTTATCATCGAATTTTGTGCACTCTTGGGAACAATTGGAAAAATTATTCCATGATCAATTCTACAAAGGTGAGATGAGAATCGAGCTAACCAATTTATTGAATATAAAAAAGTCACCTATAGAAAGTGTTGATGATTACCTATACTGATTTTGGCAAGCTAGGAGCTGTTGCTTTACTTAGATAGCGAAATTTAAGATAATTAAAATTGTTACGACAAGTTTTGATTTTGCAATTAGAAAAAGACTGATAAACCAACAAGTAACTAACATGTCTCAATTAATTAAAAAAGTGAGGCAAATTGAGCAATTGCATAGAAAGAATGAGAAGGAAATTAAGAAATTTCCATTAAGAAAAGAAAAGGTAGCTTATGTTAAAGAAAAAGAAATGGAGGATAAAAATAAAATATATCTAACGAAGTAAAACTTGGTTCTCCATATGTTTGTCCTTTACTAAAAAATACATAAATAAAAGATAAGATAGAGAACATAAATAAGAAAAATTTTCTTTCGACATAAATAAAGTAGATCAAATTTTTGATATTACGCTAAAAGACAAATAAATAAAATTGTCTGATGGCCACAAGATTTTGACTAAGGAAGAAGTCAAAGACTGAGAATACTATAAATATCACAATATGTTTGGCCATACTACTAACAATTGTATACATTCATTTTAGGGATATAATAAAAAAGGCAATCAAACAAAAATGTCTTAGGTTTGCAGATAATTGAAAAGAAATGATCATAGACAAGGATCATTTTTTGTCAAACTCTTAGAATTAAATGAAGTGAACATGGTAACTATCAATGAATATGATGATTGCTTTGATGCACCTTTCATACATAAATCCTATCCAAAAGAAAGTGAATTGAATTATGAGTTTTTTTAAAAGAATTGACATTAGAAATGGAATAGTAAAAATGTGTCATCAATATGGAAGGTATTATGATAAAGTGAGAGTTTTGCTTGTAAATTTAAGAGAATGAGAAGGAAAAGTTGAAAGAACTGCTTAGGTTGTATGAAGATGTATAATTGTGAGGAAGGAAGATAAGAAGAAAGAGAAGTTGAAAGTAAAAAAAAAAAATACGAGAGGAAAGTCGGTCTTCAAAAGAATTGATTTTAACCATCAAAATCAACTGAACAAAAAAAAAAAGAAAAATTATCTCGATCAAACTTAAGTACCTCAAGGAGAAATACCAAAAGAAATGTACTTAACCAATGAGGCACGAATGAGTAAAAAATGAGTATGGAAGCCAAGAATCCTAAAAGGACAGAATAAATAATATAATCCTAATTACCAACCTTAACCTCTAACTAGAACTCAAAAACATCGAATATAAAGGTAAGCCACTTTAAAAAAAAATAAAAAAAATGGGTTGGTACTTTGATCAAATGCCATCAGGTCCTAAAGAAACAAGCAGAACTAAAACTGAAAAAGAAAAGATGGAATTGGTAAAATATTTGAAAAGTAAAGGTCAAAAGATCGAAATCAACATAGTATGTGTTTTGCCAATGAACTTTTTAATGGATTCCAAACAAGGCCCAATTGACGATTTCTATAGCGAAAATGATTGTGAGGAAATAGCCATGTTAGATGAAAATGCCTATGCTTTCTTCGAGAGATCAATAGAATAGATGAGGCATAACTTATGACCTTTACATATAAAAGCACATGTTGATGGATGACTAATAAACTGCATCTTGGTCGATGTGGTGCTTCTGTAAATCCAATGCCAAATCATGGTACAAGTTGATTTGAAAATTGGCTTTGCATCATAATAAACCCTTTTTGTGGTGGTTCCGTCCAAATCAAGGTACAACCTGCTGCTAGGTTGAGATTGGATCTATGTGGTTGGTGTTATACCCTCGATCGTTCACTAAAGATTAGTGATGTGGATCAATGATGGTCAGTTAGAATGTATCCTCATTGATGATAGCCCTTATTATGTCAAACAATGCAATGATAAATTTGAAATTTACAATCCATACGTTAAGCCCATAATGGTTGGAGGCGATATCAACTCAAAGGCAATTAGCATTTACATTTTAAGTTCATCAAGATTTTCTATGATCCTAAAAGCCATAAATTCGAGTTTAGACTACGAAAATAATGAATGATATATAAAAGTGATTAGCTCTATTGTCGGCCTACATGGCTGAGTGAAAAGAGGAAATGATGCTCTCAAATTATATTTATGATGATAATTCATTTGGATTTCTTAATTCACCTTTAAGACACATAAATAAGAAAATTGAAATCCAAGATCCATTGGAGGAAGTGAATCGGGGGATTGGGAATAAAAAAAGGCTAACTTTCATCAATACATTATTACTTGAAGTCGAGAAAATAAAAATAATTAAGATATTGAAAAAATACATAGATTGTTTTACATAGAATTATAAGTAAATTTCGGAATTTGAGTTGAAATCTAGTTGAACATAAATTATCAATCAAGAAAGAATTCGACCACACAAGCAAGCTCCTAAGTGTTTTGTCCTTAAAGTAATCCATAAAATCAAGGAAGAAATTGAGAGATTACTTAAGACCAACTTCGTACTAACCATAAAAATATGTAGGATGGATTTTGAATATGATTCCAGTGAGGAAGAAAAACTAAAATAATTTGCAAGTCCTGCGTAGGACCATACGCAGAGAAAAAAAAAAAATTGATTGCAAATCCATGTCATAAGTCAAACCAAAACTTCATTTTCTTTTCCCTTGGGGCTTGGCTTAGCTGTGATAATATGGGCAAGCTTCTTGAATCCGATTCTTTCTCTTTTGAAGGAACCGCTCAAGCGATCTTTTCATCATAAGGCCAGTACTTGCTCTACTCAACTCATCATTTGATTGCAATATTTGTGAAGATGCCTTCGATTCGCTTCGAATTCTTACTTTTTCCTCTGTTTCCTTTTTTGCGAGCATTAAAATAGCTGTAGCCTACAATATTCACATTAAATCCACAAATTATTACTCAATTCTTTCAAAAAAAAAAAAAAAAGGGAAATGGGAAAAACCGAAAGAGGTTCCGACAAAGACATACCTGAAGTTCTGTGACATCATAAACAGAGATCTTCCCATCATAGAAGATGGTCAGCTGATGCTGTTGCGATTGTGGTTGCGACTGTTGTTTCCTTAGACTTTCGTATTCTTC